>VZSC01018226.1:837906-865609 GCA_013398225.1 Steatornis caripensis | reverse complement strand
CCGGCGAACAAAGCCGCTGCCCCGGCGGGGGGCGGCGGGGGCGTCCGTCCCCGCGCGTCCCTGGGCCGAGGAGGCGAGGGAGAGGAACGGCGGGGCGTCGCTTGCCTTGGTTTGGTTTTCCGTCGCCGGTGATCTACCTGGCGGAGGGTAGGGGCGGGTAGGACGGGGCTCTTTGTCCGCGCCTCTTTGTGTTAGGCTGGTGGCTTTTAAAGCCTCCTGCGGCTGTGCGGAGGCTGCTGTGCCCAGCGGAGGTGGGTTTCTCCCGGGGCGGAGCTGGCGATGGATGCCGTCTGGGCACCGCTGGAGTTCGGGCAGCAGGAACCCTGCGTTACGTCCGCCTGGCTTGCGGAAATCGGAGGGTTCGGGCTCGGTCTCCCCTGACAGATTTAGAGCTCGTAACTCACCCCTCGTGTAGCCCGGTCAGCAGCCGGGGCCCCGGTGGGCGTCGGTGTCACCCGGAGCCGTGCGCTCGGTGGTAAATTCAGCGTGGAGGTGGGAGCGTTTTCGGGAAGCTACCTGCTGCCCACCGGCAAAAGGAGGAACGGGCTGGAAACCAACGGTCTCCGCTCCTTCCCCTCCCGCCCCAAAGCTGCCTGAGGAATTTCCCCATGTGCAGAAGTGTAAATAGACTGGCTGTGCTTACATAAAGGCTCGGGAGATGGGCCGTCTGCTTCTGCCGCTGCGTGCTGGTGGGATCTTGAACACATGGCTTTTGTCACCAGTTCCTTTTCCCCCAAATGCTCTCCTTGTCAACGTGTTGTCTTGTCTACACGCCTCGACTTTGCACGTGCCCGAATCCTCCGTGTCTGCGTCTCCAGGACGCGCTGCCAGTCAGAACGTGGTGAATATTTAATCTGTGCGCTGCGCGTTCCTTCCCTTTTGGGGGAAGAGGCAGATGAGAGAGGCAATTCCTCAAGTTCTTAACGTTTTGTGAGCTTCTCAAATTTTTATTTTTTTCTCCGTATTCTTGTAGATACGGTCCCCAAAGGTAAGGTTTCCCACATGGGAAAGCAAGAGAGACGGGAGGAGGTAAGGCATGGTAATGCCAAATGGAGTCACAGAGGAGGAGGACGGGCTTGCTTTCCTACAGGAGAAGGAAGCGATGTAGGAGAGAAAGGAGATGGAAGTTATCTGAACGTTGAAGAGTGCCTGCCTGTCCTGCTAAGGGGAGGGGTAGGCTGAACTAAGGGAGTAACCGAGAACGAGATACCTTCAGGGTGGTCGAGTAGTAACACCCTATCATTTCCAGAGCCACTAATACCATTTTTGGTTGTTTTATGCAGTTCCTTTTCCACACCAGAAATTTATTTCCCTTGCATTTTGACAAATACTAAATTGACTCTTCTTTTGCATGTCCCTGTTTTTACTGAGGGAATGGAAATCTTTGGCAGCAACCAGGACAGGAAGAGTAGTCATTTTTTCCATTTTTGCCATGTCAGTTACTGTCTGTGCTTATCAGATACAGTTAGCAACTAGCTCCTTGAAAGTATGCAAAGATACCAGTTGACCATTGTTGGGAAGGAACAAAGTCCATCATGAAAAATTTGGAGTATTTTGTTTTTAGATAGGAAGTAGAGGGTGGGTGAGGTAAAGGTTGCAGGCCTGCCTTGAGGCTGGAGTTGGATCAGAAGGATTGAAGGGGTTTGGATGGGAAGATGTCACCTGTCTTTTCCACTTGAAGATCCAGAGAGAAGCTGAAATAATGAAAGTGTAGGGGGGAAAGTGCTGGGCACTATTTATGAAGGAATTAGTGCTGTGTTCACTGCACATGGAGTATATTCTCTCTATTTTTATTTGTTAAAGCAAACAGTTAATTCTGATGCATAGTAACTGCCAGTATAGCAAACAGTGCTTCCCTTTGCATTGACTAAACAGCTATAAGACCATGCCCTGTTTGGCGTGTTCAGAGGAGGTGCTGTTCATTTAGGTTTTGTTTTGGTCTAGCGGGGCACATCCAAGATGCCACGGAAATCCAAGAGGTTTCCGCCAAGAAGGTCCTCCAGAGACTGTAATATGGGAGTAAACTCCGTAAATATGACCAGGCTTGGCTTTTCTTGCTCAAATCTTATGCAGGTGGGATCAGTTTTAAAGTGAACTGTTTCATTTAACTGCCTTAATTATATTAAATGGTGTAACTGCAGGTATAGTGCCTGTATTCCTTGCTCGAGGGAGTGCAGTCCTGGGACTTGTTGGCAAATGCTGCCCTGTATTTGTTCAGGCAGGCCCACGGCTTGGTAGCACAACAGCCACGGCGGATGCCACTTGAGCTGTCGCTGTCATGATGTGGTTTACCGNGTGGGATCAGTTTTAAAGTGAACTGTTTCATTTAACTGCCTTAATTATATTAAATGGTGTAACTGCAGGTATAGTGCCTGTATTCCTTGCTCAAGGGAGTGCAGTCCTGGGACTTGTTGGCAAATGCTGCCCTGTATTTGTTCAGGCAGGCCCACGGCTTGGTAGCACAACAGCCACGGCGGATGCCACTTGAGCTGTCGCTGTCATGATGTGGTGTACCGAGCAAGTGTGATGAGAAGCATTTAGTCTGGGAGGCATGGTCACTGCCCTGAGAGTGCTGGAAAATAAAGAAGCGTTAAAGAGCTAGAGGGGACATTTGGAAATACGGGACAAGCATCTCGGGAGGGAGACAAATTGAGGAGAAATGGACAAATGAAATAAGAGAGACAGAAACCGTCAGAATAAGTGGGCACTGGAGGGAACTGATTAACGAAAGGAAATGGCAGTCACAAAGTGGCAGTGAAAGAAATCAGCACAGAGGAAGGTAGATCGTGGGCAAAGGTTGCCTGAGAGAGTGGGGAAAATACAACAGGAAAAAACCAGTAAGGATGTNACTGGAGGGAACTGATTAACGAAAGGAAATGGCAGTCACAAAGTGGCAGTGAAAGAAATCAGCACAGAGGAAGGTAGATCGTGGGCAAAGGTTGCCTGAGAGAGTGGGGAAAATACAACAGGAAAAAAACAGTAAGGATGTCCAAGAAGGCCAAAAAAAAAAAAAAAAAAAAAAAAAGAAAAAGGGAGTAGTTTATCTTCGAAGCTGTTCTGATTAGTTTTTCTAGCTACTTAGATTTTCTGGGACTTACCTATACTACCTGTGTATGGCAAGCTCTCATGGAATTCGTTAAGGGCATCCTAGAGGCGAGTTTATCACATCATGTAGGATGGGAAAGGAAAAAATTTTCTTTAGGGTCTTTCTGCTCTTGTACAGTGAAAATTTCTGCTCCTGTACAGTATAAATTTGGATTCATAATTGTTTTTCACTCAGCCCCCTTCCTGAAATTTTAGATGAAGAGAGCTGGTATTTCCTGGGCTTCATGAGTGAGTGTTATATCGGTCTACAATATTTATGTACATTTACTATGACACCAGCTATGTTTGTTTTGGGTTTAGTTAGTCTGCGCAAGGAGATATAAGCAATCACAGTCCACCAGCCACCAGCAGAGCTTTCTGTTTGCCGTGTCTGTGTGAAGTTTCTAAGTCTTGGTTTGCAAATCTTCTGAGCACGCTCAAATATTCAGTAGGAAAGGAGTTAATGAAACAGCGTCAGAATAATACCAGGAGCTCGTCCTTACTGGCATGAGATGAATCGGTCGTTGGGTCAGACAGCTTGAGTCGTAGGCTTAACTGCCAGAAAGGTACCAAGGTAGAAATGGGGAGTATGACTTGAGGTTAGCTCATCCTCTGCCAACCCTGTTTTGCTGCATNAAGGAGTCTCTCCAGTAGGAAAGGAGTTAATGAAACAGCGTCAGAATAATACCAGGAGCTCGTCCTTACTGGCATGAGATGAATCGGTCGTTGGGTCAGACAGCTTGAGTCGTAGGCTTAACTGCCAGAAAGGTACCAAGGTAGAAATGGGGAGTATGACTTGAGGTTAGCTCATCCTCTGCCAACCCTGTTTTGCTGCATGAAGAAAGCAGTTCATTGTTTTAACAGAAATCTCTTCTGATACATTTCTATGTGTCGGTGGCTTTTGTTCGGACAGAAAAGAATTAACTCTCTCTCTCACCTCAGCTTATCTCTGTAAACTAGTCCAGATGAAACAGTGGTTTGTGTGACTGCAAAAATAAGGAGGCAGCAGTGATGTCTACTAAAATAACAAGGTTTGAGTAGGTGGTCTGATCTCTTGTCCTACCAAATGCATAGGAATGAGATTAGATTCATTGAAATGTGTACTTTTAACAGTTTCAATTTCAGATAAGAGTGGCTATTGTAGCCCAAAAGTTATAAAGCATCAACATTTTCACTGTCATTTTTATTTGGACATACTCAGCAGTCGGTGTCTCTAATGTCAATGGTTTAATCTCAGTTTGTAGTTACCAAACTATAGTATTTACATGGTAAAGAATGTTTTTTGTTTTGATGCACATTTAAAATTGTCAGTTGTCATGACCTGATTAAAATGACTATGTGGCTTCTGTCTACTGGAAAGAGCAATTGATTTGACAATGCCTGCAACATCAATCCTTATCAAGTAGGAGAGGATCATGCTGATATAGTAGGACAGAATAATTAAAAATGTTGTATTTGGGTGCAATTTTTAGAGTAGTTGTTGTTGTGGTTTATGAGGAGAATAAAGTTATTTAGGGTGTTTTCTGTTGTTGTTGCATTGCCTTTTTCTGCTCCTTCTCCGATATCCAACACGATAATTTCTCAGAGGAAGAGATAAGCCATAAGAGCGACTTCCTCTGCCGCTCCCTTTTCCACATCGGAAGCCTGCAGGATTATGAGGGAGTGACTTAGTCAAATCTGATTCACAGATATTTGATTTTTAATTTATTTAGTGTTGGTGAAGGTGCCAAGCTGTGAGCTTCAGGAACTAAAAAACCCTGTGCCTGTAGCCAGACCTTGAGCTTACTTGCACTGTGGGGACCAGTGGATTGCAGGACCTATATCGTGAAAAGTCTGGAACTGAGCAGATTTCAGCGCTGTGCTGGCAGGAAGTTAGATGTAGTTAGGGTTGAGTATATTGTGTTGCTGGGGAGGAGGAGGAAATGAAGAAGGATGTTTAAGGCCACCTTTAGATAATAGCCTTGCCAAGTTGCCCAGTTTTTGGCAGAGATGGTCATGCTCTCCCTTTAAGCACGTGTCCATTGGCTAGTTTATGGGTACAGAATTTCTGCTGCATTATGCAGGTGCCTTTCTGTGAATATATTGCTTTGGTTTGACAGTAGGCTTTAAGGGGTTCGGGGAAGATGGATTTACACTTCAGGGGTTTTGGAGGTAAATTATAGGTCTTGGTGAGTTTTGCTTTCCCATCAGTTTGAGCCTACCAGGACTTTTGTTTGTAAATAAACAAAGTCAGGGGTGGGGGTGTGGGGAGGCAGAACAGGCTTGATTTAATCAGGAGCAAGTACATTGTCCTCAGTTATGCAAGGAAAAAGTAAATGAACTTGGTAATGGAGCACTCCATTCTCGCACGTAGGAGGTGTGCTACACCATGGGAAAGTTAAATCCCCAGGCATCGAAGCGATCAGCACTCATTCACCAAATTTAGTTCAAGGTGGAAAAATTTAGGAGGCCTTATTGCCTCCAGAACAGCCCGTGTTTTATTGGAACCGGTGAAACGGAACCTAGTAATTTGAAAAGCTGCTTGTTTCAGAACAAATGAAACTACTGCTGCTGTGCGGACGATGGCAATGATGGGTTTTTGTGCTCGCCCTCCATTGCTTGGGGTTTCGTCTGTTTTCCATGGGTGGCTGTAAGCTTCTGTTGGAGTTTCTGAAGAGAAGTGTCCTGAGACAGGGGAAGGGGACAGGAGCTGCTGGGAACCACTGGTAATATTTTGTGAGAAACTGAAAATGAAGAAACAATGAAGATCAGAAAAGCCTTGAAGGACAGATGGCCAAATTTGAGAGCTTTGTTTGAAATTGACTGTTTATTTTCGCTCAGAGGAGCGCTTCAGCAATGCCTGAGGCATTGCAACCCACTCAGCTGGTAATGTAAGAGCGAAGTGGGTGCCTAAGCAGACTCTGCTGAAGGAAGGTGGGTATCAGCCCAGGCGGAAGCAAAGGAAGAAGCGAGAAACTGTGCTGAGAAAACGTCGCCCTAAATCTGTGGACTAAATGCTGGGCAGAGCTGTACCTGCGGCTTGGTTGAGCTGCAGCTCTAGGCCCCGACACCAAGGGTTTTTACTGTCAAGCCACCCTGTGTTATAATATCTGAAAATTGGAATCCTTTGTTTGACTCGCCGCCTGTTTGAGTTGTGAATCACTGTTTCTTCTGGTTGTTAGTGAAACAAAACTTAATTTGGCCTGGGCACTGCAGAGATGAAACATGATTGGTAATGCTGTATACATTCACTTCAGATGACTTTATAAATCCCGGATGAAATAATTTTGCTTCGTTCCAGCCAAGGCAGAGCGCACCATGTGCTCTGTGACGAGAGTCAGCCTTGCCGGTTGTTGGATGAGGCCCTGCGTAGCCCTCGTCTAAAAGAACATGATTCCATGTGAGCAGATAAACTGT
Organism: Steatornis caripensis; assembly: GCA_013398225.1. Lineage (NCBI taxonomy): Eukaryota > Metazoa > Chordata > Aves > Caprimulgiformes > Steatornithidae > Steatornis > Steatornis caripensis. The sequence goes on along the minus strand of VZSC01018226.1, from coordinate 859,129 downwards.
GGATTTTAAGCTGTTCATTCGCTTGGCTCATTACTTCATCAGTTGTTTCTCGTTTGTGCTGGCAGTGGAGAGTTTTAGAAAGTTCTTCGCCCCCACTGAAATCCAATTACTGCTAGTGATGACTTCTCTGATCTCTCATCCTCAAAGAAGAGAGATACGTAATGAGTTGTCAAACTTGAACGGAAACCGTATAAATATTTAACCTTAAAAAAGACTTCCTTCCTTTCGGCTATTAGCAAATCTAGGTACTCACCAAACTGAACTGAAGATTGGATTTTCAGTTACATAGAAACCCATCCCTCTTAGCTGTTCTCTCTCTACTGTTTGTCATGTTAAGTGGTAGCCATCATCTCATGAGATAGAGAGGATGGGGTTTTTTTTTGCTGATCTTCCTAATGATTTTAACCATAAAGCAGCAATGATAGAGATGCAGGAAATCTAATTATATCTTTTCCTGTCTTTTAAAGCAAGCCTGTCTTCTGTCTTTTCATTCCAAGTCATCCTTGTTTTAGTTTTCTGTTCGATGATATAATTCTACTTTTGTTACAGAACAGTGTGAAATGTTCAGAGTTCACTAGTTTTCTGCGTCAAGTTGAACGTGTCCTGAAGAGTTAAATTTTTGGTTCTTTTCTGGGGAGCTCTGGGCTTGAAGTGCAGTATTTTTAATAGCGATTACACAAGTGATATGCCAAGAGGCAACATAGTGGCAGTTGTAACAGGATTTCTGCCCTAGTCCTTCACCTTCAGTAGGCAGGCAAAAGGCAGAGACCAGTTTGACAGGTGGGAGAACCGCTGTTAACTCTTGCTGGGATCAGCTGCCTGTTGGCCGCAGCCCTGCCAGGGGGTCCACAGGCAGCCCCCCAGCCCCACTCCTGGCAAGGAAGGCACCTGGGATGCTAGCAGGTTTTGAGTTGGGAGGATGCGAGGCGAGCTGGAAGGAATTAGGGAAGGAGTCTCTCCATGGGGTGGAGGACCCGGTGGGGTGGAAAGGATGGTAGACGTTTCATGTCAACAAAATAACCTGTTGAGCAAGAAACTGGGTTTGAAAAGCTGTCTATTGTCCAGGCTGTTGCCTACCATCTGCTCTGGAGAACCTCAGTCCTGTGAAGGACTCCGCTGGAGAGGGCAGACGTGGTGGATGAGTCTCTCCAGGAGGTACGGCGCTCTGAGGGTCTCCTTCCTCACCCTGGCTCCTGGAAGAGCAGTGCCGTTTTCGGGAAACAGTAGATTGTGTGCTGTTGGATGAGGCTGTCGGGGTGAAGCCTGCCTCTCGCTGTGAGGCGGGAAGAGGTGCCCAATGGGGTGGAAACTCTCTCCTTAGGAGTGAGGAATGACCTCTGCAGGGAAAGAAAAAGCACTGTGAAGTGAGACCAATGCAGAGATATTCATGGGGGAGCAGAGGGGAGGGAGAGGGCCTGGCCCCCACGGGATGGCACCTTGCGGGGGAGCAGGTGTGGAAGAAGCCCAGAGGTGACAGCAAAAGAGCCTCCTTCTGTGGGGATTAGCAGCCAGCTCCCTTCTCCCAGGGCTGTTGTCCTAGGAGAATAGCATGAAAAAGCATGGCAAGGAAAGTCTGTGCAATGGAGACCTGAAATGTTGCAGCTGTGATGACTGCAGTTAATTAAATAGGTGGCTCGTCTATAGACAGCCTCAGACATCTGTCTCCATTCTTCACTTGTTTTTCTGCCGCGTTTCTATTTGCTTGTCCAGAGTTAAAGCCCAGAGGACCTACAGATGGTCACCATTAATTTTGTCACTTGCTGCATTTTTTTAAAGCTTTTTTGTCAACCTTTTAAAAACAGATGTGAGTATTAAAAAAAAAAAAAATCTTTTTATAGAGCAACTCACTAGAGATCTTCTATTTAGATTTAATTTTAGCCTTTAGTGGCTGGGATTTAATTTTGATGTTTTTTTGAAGCCAAGTCTCTCTTGTAGCCATATAAATTTTTTTTTTTTTTTTAATAAACTTTAAAGAATCTCCTTGCATTCCTAGTCTGGCTTCTTTGGAACATGATAAATCATGGCATGCCAAAACATTTTCTGTGTTTTGGATCACATACCTATTTTTACATAGGTTTCTTCATGATTGCAGGATGCTGGTGTTGCGTGGGCTGAAACTGGGCTACAGACTTTCAAAAATAAAATCTTCTGCAGAAAAGTCTGACCTTGTTAATGATTTCTTAAGGAAGCCACAGGAACGCACACAAAACTCAGGAGCCGTGACTACTAACTGCCTGCTGATTCAGGAACGTAGATAATAGCCAATTATCAAATCACATTATATGGACTTTTAAACTGGTAAAACAACTGCTGTCAGTTTTGTTTGTAGTCTCCACGTGGAACATGGAGTGGCCTTTCCAAACATCTTTTAACATATTTGTTTTTGAGTTGTCCCTGGAAATTTTATTGTAAGAAAAGCCAGTTTTGGTCTAGATTGTGCACTTGAAAAATGTTCTCAGAATACACTTCTTAATGCAATGTTTTTTGCTTTTTATTACTTCATTTGCAGGTGAAAATTTATCTGGTTCACTCGGATTAGCTTTATTTTAGCCATCCTGTAGAAGACAAATATGATGCCGAACAGAGGTAACCTCTCCTCCTTTCAGAATGTTGGATCAGGTAATCAATTGATAAAAATTAAGTTCGTTTGTGAATGTACTGAGATCTTTCAGAATTTGTTATTGATTTTTGTCCTTTAATTCTCCTGACACACGGATAAGATCAGCGCTCTGTTCTTTTTCTGTGTCTTAACTCATTTCACCAGCCAAAATAAGGCCACAGCTGGATACGCTGCAGCCAGCCAGCCAGCCCTCCCCCATCAGTTTAATGCCAGGCTGGAATAGTGACCCCCAGCTATACAACTCGGGAAAGGAAGAGAAGAAAAGGAATGGGGGGCTGGGGTGGAATGAAGAAAAAAATGGAAGAATTTCCTTCTGTATAGCTCCAGGCTATACAAATACTTTGCGAAACAGAGGAGGCCTGTGCTGTACGCTGAAGGTTACCAAGCGAAAGCTTGGGCTGACCTGGAGACAGGATGGGTTCAGGGCACACCATGGCCCTGGTCCACATAACTGCACGTGAAGCCAGCGTTGGGTGGGCATTGTGGCATACTCATAAAGTCTCATCCCAAACATTACCCTAAAAATAAACAAAACAAACAAGATCTGGTTTGTGGGAAGCAGCTATGGTTCAGTTAAACATGTGCTGTCGTCCAGTTGGGATTTAACCGTATGATTGCGGGCACTGTGACACTGGAACCGAAAACACAGAACTACTGGCATAAGGTATAGTAGAGAAATGTTGAATCCGAGCGGCTACACGAACGTATCGTGACCTTTTCTTACTGCACTTGTTTGGATTTCAAGTACAATGAACCCTTCATTGCTGTGGTGAACAGGCCTGAAAGTTTCCATGAGCTAACTTATTTTTTGGCAAAAAGCATCCAGTCTTTGTGAAATTAAATGTGCTCTACTGGTGTTGCAAGGGAGTAACAAACAATTATTAATGTCTCATTAATGTGTCTACTAAGTTATTTATATAGGAGTCAGTGGAATTTATGCAAAAACATTTGAACTTCAGCTGTGTCCAAGTTATGATTTGGACGTTACAATTTTGATATGAGATTAGCTTTCAATTTTGAGAGATTTGGAAGAGGGAAGGAGAATGAGAGGAGCATGGAAATTAGGTTCAGTTCCTCAATGGAAGAATAAGTATATGAGGCATATACGTTGTGCTTTACATCTGTGCTCTTAAATAACTTTTATGTCTTGTTCTTCTTCCTTGTAACGCTACTAATATTATGAATGTTTGATCTTCTCCAGATGATTTTGTCTTGTCCTGACAAGAGTTCTGTTGAACGTGGGTCACGTTCCCCCTTTTGTTCATTCGAACTTCATTGCTATTGACCAAAAGTTGTGAAAATAGCTAAAAAATGTCAAGTAAAATGTCAAATTATAAGAAACTGCAGTTTCACTTCTCACAGTGGTGATGGTCTGATGGAGAGCTCTGTGAACTTACTGGTTCCAACGCAAGTTAGGTAGTTGTTTCATCATAACAAACATGTTAAAATTACAGCAAATAAAATCACAGCATAAAAATATTAAATTATGTGTAGTAGTAAACCTGAGGCTTGGTTTTGAAGCTGCACGTTAATGTTTTTGGCCACTAGCAGAGCTTAAAATTAACTCCTGCTTAGCCAGGTCCACAATGCTCAAGGTGGTGATTGATATTTTTGAATTTTTTTTTTCTCTCCCCCATAATGTGACTCCTTTTATCTTCTGCCTATTCCATTACGTTATTAATGATGGTAACCCTTCTTAATCTTATGGGTTTGTTCCTTAAGAATTGAGCAGAGTGTGTTGTTACGCACTTATACTTACCAGTTTGTGTAGAGGAAGCCGTGCAACAGAGGTCTATTGAATGATGCCCTGGTCAGTAATGAATGCCAGAGTTTTTAGCCTTGTTAGCAAGGAAGGTCTCAAAACCAAGGAGCTGCTTGAAGAACGCACTGCCACCTTCCACTAGATAATTGAACCTAGTGATCCTCAATGCAACCGGATCATATCAGGTCTGGTGGGGGGCGGGAATCCAAGTTTTGTGTCTGCGTTCATAGAGTTGTCTGAAGTGGTACTTGGAAGAGGATTAAGCTATTGCCTCTGAGGATTTTAAAGGCACTTTACACATTTGGATGTCAGGTTTTCCTGCCGAGTGACAAGCTGAGATTAGGTTTTCACGAGGTGGCTTAAACCACAGGTGAAGTGTGACTGAGCCAAGGTTAAATCCCAGATCTGACCATTATTTTCAGAAGGAACACTTGCTGGCACTGCAGGAACTGGCATTGAAGAGTGCTTTATTAGTTTGAAGCACAGCCTAGCACATGCAAAGAGCTGCTGTAAATGTTGATGGTGCCATTTCTACATCAGCTGAGGTCTCGGCGCAAGCTTGCTGGGGGTCCTGTTTATCTCCTGCAGTGTCTGACGCTGTCGGGAGTGGAATTCCTTTCTCTGCTTTTGGCAAAGAGGGACTCGGAACTGCAGGCTGGAGCTGGACACGTTGTTGAGCAATAACATCCGCCACAGCAAAGGCTTTTCTGGTCAATGTCCTCTTCCAGAATATAAATTATCATTCTGAACAAGCATTAGGGCCTGGAACCTTAAACCTCTGTCAGTGTTTTTAATGGTCATGTGATCTTGTTTTTGTTTTGAATTAAGTCATGGAGCCTAACCTTATACTTCCTTAAGGCTGTCTTTTAACTAAAAAATGCTCTTTGCAGATATAGTTACAGCTTTGTATTTTAAGAGCACTGAGCTGAAACACCTCGAAAAACGGGCCTCAGTTTTGTACTTTTCTGTGAAGCTTTGCACAACAGTCCACAGTGTAAGCAGAAAGGTGACAGACTCTTTGGTTTGAGCTCATTAGTGTTTTGGGTCTCAGATGCAGTAGCTGCACAGGTTAAAAGCAGAGGTGGTCTGGAGCAGTGCCTTACATTCTGTATCCTGAGCCCTGGGAGACCTGTGTGCAGTTCTTTGCTCTCAGCTTTGCATTTTCTCTCTGTACCGCACTTCCTCAGCTGTAAAGCATTAGGACAGTAATGCTGCCTTACTTCGTGGTCATCTTAGAAGGCTCAGGATTACAAAGGCTGAGCCACATAGTCCTGCGATGGATAGGACACCAAAGAGTCTGCCCTCTTTCTTCTGACTGTGTTGCTGATCTGTTGTGTGAATTTGGTGATGTCCCTCTGCCCCTTCTTTATCCAGTCTCCCATCTTTTGCAAGAACAGAGATGGGAAGGTTGCACATACCCTCCTTTGCTTAATGATCTGAGACACATTTATTATAAGCACAGTAATTATTAGAAAAAGTGTTCTTTGCATGCACATGCAAGAGGCTACTTACTTATTTGCTTAAACTTTTTTTCTTATTTTCTCTTCCTTACAGATTCCAGTAAGATTATGGCAGAGTATAGCCACGCACAAAACCAGATGGAATTACAAAATGCTAGTTTGGGAAAGGGTTCTGTGGCGAATTCCCTTGAAGATGGTCTCCAGGATATTATGGAAAACCTCAACACGAAGAAATATTCATCAAGCCTCAAATTTAAAACAAACGGGGATTATGCTGGCTCTTATTTAACCCTTTCACAACCTATGCCAGTTAAACCCAATCCTTCCTCCAGTGTTAAAAATACACACTCTATTACCAAAATTCAAGGAGGCAAGCAGTTCCCCTGTGAAAGCCCATACCTTCCAGAGAAAAGCATCTCTGTAAAGCATTTGGGATCCATATCGGGCGCATCTCCATCCCTCAGTGGGTACAATTTAGGAAGGACAGACTTTGATATTCATGCCTGCAGAGAAAACGAAAAATCCCTTGGACACATGGATAAATTTCACTACTCAAAGTATAGTCAGAAAAACAAATCGTATGACAACGTCTACTTCCCAGGAATGCTGGAGACGAAGAAGATCTCAGGCTCTCTTCTGACCATGTGGAATGGAAGCTCAGGGAACGAGCTGATGCTTTCACCTGCTAGCAATTCGGGGGCAGCCAGCATGCCTTCTAGCCCAAAGCAAGGCAGGAGGATGAATATTGAAGACAGCCTGGCCTTTCACATAAGACCAGTTAAACACAAGGATGTGATGATGGAGACTCTGGGTTCGCGGCCTAGGAAATACTCTGGTGGATCTCTGAGTCATATGGGAATGTACAGTCGTTCCCTACCCAGACTTTATAAATCTACAGAAAGTCAGCTGGTGCCGTTAAGTTTGCCCCCCAGAAGCTCTCTGGGTAATACTAAAAGGAAAAAACTTGGAGAAAAAGATCTACCTCAGAATGCTTTAGATGCTGATAATTATCTGAATTTTTCTTCTTGCAGCTCAGGGGTTTCACCACATGCAAATTCTGTCTCTGGGAATAATCCCTATGTCAGTTCAACTCTTAGTGTTCCTGCAAGCCCTCGGGTTGCTAAAAAAATGCTTTTAGCACCTTCTTCCCCATATCTTTCTGATGATTTCGATAGACTTGGACTCTCAGGAACGAGTCCCAGTGGTTCTTTCTCCCCGGTGGATTTTGACAGGTCATTCTCTGTCCGAAGAAACCTTTCCACCAGTTCCATGGAACTTGACGACCCAGATCTGGAAAGTTACAGACAGACGCCAAACTCACTGCAAACGTCCATGCGAGAGCGGAAGAACAGCATTAGCTCCATTTCGGGAAGAGAAGACCTCATGGACTATCACAGGAGGCAGAGGGAAGAGCGGCTTCGGGAGCAGGAGATGGAACGGCTGGTAATTTTTTCTTTTCCTCTTAGTTTTTTGTGGCAGTTAGCACTTGCACAGCGTTCATGCCAGATCTAGCCATCAGGAAGGTACAGCGAAGCATTAGCCGCCCTGTTTTGAAATTCACATGTTGCCTACTTCAGTTGGCTTGTTTGTTATTGCAGTCCGTGAAGCTAATGCTGAAATAGCGTGCTGCTGTAACAGCTTGGATAGACAGTACCGTCCAGCCATCGTAAAAAAAAATGTTGGAACTCATGTAAAATTTTGTTCAGTCATCCTGCGGGCTCTGTTTAAATGTCTACGTACATTAAACCCACAAATTGCACTGCAGGGAACCAGCACTTTTTGTTTTAGATGATGGCACTGTTTTGCGGTAAGTGGGTAAAAAACCTGAGTCTCCGCTATAAGCTGCTTGGAGTTGTGTGTGCTGTGGAGTCACACATGGTGTGTGTTCAGCATCCATCATCAGAGTTTTCTCTGCTTGGTTGTAGTTTTTCCTTCTGAGTATTTTCATTAAAATATTGGCCTCCTTGCTTCTCCCTTTCCCGAAATGGAGAGTAGCAGAGGGGGACAGTTTCTCTCGTTGTTTCTAGTCAACATAAAGCAGTGCATGCTGCTTCAGCCCAGGATTAAACTTGACAGTAAAATATCCTTTATGTATCATTGGAACAACTTTCGGGTAGGAAAAAAAAAAAGACCTTCAGAATACATAAAGAATGTTGAAAGAGTTTAATATTGAAACTTTGCTTGAGAGTATACTTAGTATTTCTTTGAAAAAAGTTTTTGCAGTGGCTACGGAGTCTCTCACCCTGTTAACGTCCATTCACATTGTGCATAGAAACTGGGGTCGTTAGATGGGTTAAACTGTATTACTGAGTCTTAGATTTGAGACATTAACTTTGGCATTTGTGTGCTTTAGTTCAAATCTTTGTGGATTTGAGCAAAGTGGGGATAGGATGCTCTTAAGCCTGTCTGGTTTGCATACAGACAGCAGCCTGCAGGGGAGTTCACTTCCTGGGCAGGCTGGGGCAAAAAGCCGTGGGGATGCGGGAGCAGTGGCTGCCTGCCAGGGACCACCAGCAGTGGCCTGTGCAGGGCCACTGCTCCCATTTGCAAGCGCGTTCAGCTGCAGGATTGTAACCCTTTCACATGTCTCCCTCCTGTCTCACCTATGTTCTTGACAGAAGTTGGTGAGCAACCAGGAGCCTGCCTTTTCATCCCTAACCTGCTCAGCGCTGTAGTCTGTAAGGTACGCGCGCTGCTGGTTTGCAAGATGTGAAAGTGTTCATCTTTGCCTTCTTAGAGCGACGTACGAGTCGAGGCACAGGTGTGAGGGGTGGCAGGCAATGCCCATCTCCCCCCCGCCTCGGTGAGCAGCAAGGTGTGCGCACCTCCACCCTTCCTTCCTCCCTCTGCTGCCGGCTCCTCTGGAAGCGCATCTACTCGNCGAGTCGAGGCACAGGTGTGAGGGGTGGCAGGCAATGCCCATCTCCCCCCCGCCTCGGTGAGCAGCAAGGTGTGCGCACCTCCACCCTTCCTTCCTCCCTCTGCTGCCGGCTCCTCTGGAAGCTGCATCTACTCGGGAGCAGGGGCCAGGCTCCCGTGGGACGAGGAGGGCAGGCTGTGACTGGAAATGACTGTTCACCTTAGAAAACGTTGTTGGGCTTGCGCGTGCAGAAGTGGGAAGCATGAGCAGAAATGCTGGCGGGTTGTTTCTCTCTCTTCCTGCTGCCTTCTCCCTGCCCTTCCTCCACTCCCTTTGGAAATCTCCTGTCTTCTCTCTAGTCCTGGTGTTTTGTGTGTGCAAATTGGTGTTCACTTCTTATCAGAGGGTTTTCCAGACAGTGATGCTGTAAAACTAGAGATAATCAGTCGTAATAGACAAGGTCAGAGAGCGTATTTATATTTCAAAGAGAACAGCTTTTTTTTTTTTTGGGGGACAGATGGAGGATATGGGGTTGTTTCAGTATTCACTAATGCTAAAAATTGTTCTGGTTTTATATTTGGATGTAATGACTGCGTTCCCCTCCCCCCCAGTTTCTTTTCCTTCAAGTCCTGATTCTTTAAAAAGCGAATTTGCCTACTGTTTTTCCAAGCGTGTTAAAGTTTTTGAAAAAAGGTGATGTTTTATGTGTTGCGTAGAAGTTGAACATGAAGGAACTTCCTCTGTTCAGGATCCTGCTCAATATTTTTTTTCCCCTTGTCAGAGCTATCTGGCGGAGGAGTTGAATATCAGAGGGTCCCTCCTTCCAACGGTTTGAGACCCTGAAAAATGCCATAAATAGGTTTTCAGATCTCTGAAATAAAGGAATATATATTTTTTAAAAAAATAAATTCCCATATCAGCTCTTTGTACTTTAGGGCCTGTACTGTTTTGGTTTTGTTTTATTTTTGTCCTTCTGTGTGGAACTAGTCATGGATCTGTCCAAACAGGGTATTTTATATCCAGCCTGAGCTTCCGAAGAGCAGCTGTGTCTGACCTTGTGTAACGTGAGATGGACAAAGGTTAGAGATCCAGGTCTGCTCAGGCTTTTTTTTTTTTTCTTTTTTGTGGCAGGAAGGGAAGATGTGAATTAAAAAACCCAAGCAAACAAGTACCCATGGGTAGCAAAACTGTGCTGAGTAAAAGTCCAGATTGAATAGCTGGTAGGTAAATGGCAGGCGAAACGTGGTCACTCTGTGCGCAAGAATTAGACTATTACATACAGTGTTTTTTGAAGCAAGGTAGGGAGAAGAAATATGTAAGACTACTCGGAGAAGTTAATCAGAAACATGAGTCTCCTTCTAGGAGGGTTAAAGTACTCTGTGGCCCAGATACAAAGTAGAGAGCATCTTTGCACTAGCTCTGCCACTGTAGCTATCCGGCTGGCACAGAGCAAGTTTGCAGTGTTGTTGCGTTTGATAGCTCCTGTTCACTTCTGGGTTTGGTGGTTTTTTTTTTTTTTTAGTAAAATCTGTGCACACATTGTAGTCTGACCTAGTATCTGCCCTTGGTCTCTTCTATTTACTTCCACTTTTTTCTTTTTCTTTTCCATGTAAATTATTCTATGGGTTTTACTTGTGCTTAGTTTGCATTTTAAGTGACAGAGGCTCCTCCAGGAGCTTGCATTTTGAGCTGCTGCTATGGCTGGCGTACGAAACCAAATGATCTGCTGTCACTGGCTGAAGAAATGAACAGAGAATTTAAACAAAATGGTACAAATAGTGAAAATACACATTGCAGATATTTTGGTGGAATGATTTAAATGTCTGAGTTTTTATGTGTTCCCTTGCACCGAAGAGAAAAGGACATGTATGTACTTGAGTAGGATTTGGTGTTTGTCCCTCTCTTTCTTTTGATTTGCCTTTTACAGCTAGTTTCTCCCAAACCAGCTGAAGACTGGTGCTGCTTCTATTTTGCCAGCCTGTTCCTCCATGACTTGAAGAGTGGGAGGAACCAGAGGTCCTGGTGCTGCTGAGTGCTGGGGTCCGGGGGCTGCAGGAGTGGGTGGGATGGCGTGAGGTTGCTCCTGGAGCTCACGCGCCAGGCAGTGGGCTGGTGGGTTGCAATTCCTCTCCGGCCCAGCTCACCGGACATCGCATCTTGGTGTAGGGATGTTTATACAAGATTTACACAAGTGGAAGTCAGAGGTCACTATTGCTGAAGCTAGTCCAGGAACCTTGTAAACAAGGAAAAAAATTATCGCTGTGATCTAAGAGTATTCAATAAGATTCAGTTAGCTATTGAATTTTTTAATTGTTTTTTTTAAAGAGGAAGTCTCACTCTTTTTTTTTTCTTTTTCCCCTCCAATCTGAGATAAAAGCCCAACTGTGGTAGCTGCTGGAACTGAAAGGCAGTCGTTCTCTTCAGCTTGTGAGGAGGTTGGGAGTGGAACAGCATGGGCAACATAGTCAGACAGATATTAAGGCCATCTGTTTTGTTTGATACCTGCTCATTTAAATAGCACTGAACTTCATTTTCTACTGCTGGTTTTCAGGCAGTACAATGTATTTCCTCTAGATGGTGGTAGCTGCTTAAAAATTATGTGTGCAGTATCTGCAGGATACCTTCCGTAGTCCAGCTGTCTGTATGGATCTGTGAACATCATATGTTTGTTGATGAAGTTTTACTGGATGCAGTAATTGTGCTGGGAGACACTTCAGTTTAAATGACTGATGCCCCAACAAGCAATAGGAGCTTATTCCACATCCACTTTTTCACACTCTGAAGAACATTGAATGCCATTAAGTTTATTCAGCAAGTAGGAAGCAATACGGAATACCCCTGTGCCTGGTTTGCATTGATGCATTACAGTTTAGTAAGATGTGCTCGTATGAGGGAAAATGAAATTAAAGTATTTTGGAATTTTCAAGGCGGTAATGCTTTGAAATTACGGTTAGTGGAGCTCATCGAAACCTCCTTATACAGCTTTGAAAAATCTCATATACACGTTTTATAAATTAATTTTGGCACTGAGTCTTTTTATAGATCCTTTAAACATAAGTACCCAAGATGTGTGACTTCCCTTTACAGGAACCCCAGCCAAGTAGATGAAGGCTAGCTCAAGGTAGTTTTTCCCACCACTGCTATTTGACAGTCTCTTAGTGTTGCAGAATAGCTACTTAAAATCAGTTTAGTTTACTAAATGAACGAGTGCCATATAATGGGATTAAAAAACCCCCGCAGCATATAATTAATACTGACAACTCCGTACATTTTCAGGAACATCCAGTTTTAATTGTGTTCCAAAACATTTCTGTGGGATCTTTAGTAATCCAAAGTGTGGAGTACATATACTCAATTTTTGCAGATGTGTTTTATGCAAATGAACAATACGGGCCAGGAAGAAATCAATTTCAGCAGACTGTTTTCATTTCCAGAACTTAAGTGCTGCACCGGCACTCCTTCAGGCTCCTGCCCTCAGCGTGATTTGGAAAGGAGTGTCTGCATGGGTACTGTAGGGGCAAAAGGACACTGGTCTGAACAAAACGTAGTGCTTTGCTGAAAAAAAAAAATGGTCTTGTCCTTCTGGGTACTGAGAGGTGATAATTTGCAACCGCACACTGTTATTTTGGAAGCCGACAGCATTTCCTCAGGAGCCGAATATGGGCCTGCAGGTACAGGAGGTAATCCTGCAGAAAGTTGTCTGCTCGGTTCCCCCCGGAGGCTCGCTCTGCTCCATGCCGCTGATCTCTTCTGCTTTTGCTGCTCCGCTTCTTCTGTGCCTGTGCTGAGAAGGTGAGGGTGAGGTGTGCCAGCCTGGTCCCTGCACCCTTTCCTCTGCTCCGAGCTGAGGTGGTCTCTGTGCATCACTTCTCCGTGCAGGTGTCTCTGCTGTGAAGGGCTGCCTGGCATTGCCTGTGAGAAATGGACATGAAATCTGGGCGATTTTTTGGCGTTCTCTGCTGCTGGTGGTAACCTCGGAGCCAAAAGACTAACTATAGCAAAACAAGGACTGAAAATGAGAAAATAAGTGAGGCTGGAGTGAGAAACTGGTGTGAACTGGAGGGAAGGGGAAGAACAGTTGGCGCGCTGTTCTCGGACCCGATTAAAATCTAGCTTTGAAATAAGCTTCTCAGTATCTGACAGGTGAGAAATTGCCAGCTCCTTAGGAACGCAGGAGGGAAGGAGAAACCTTTCTCCTGCCTCTTGGCCGTGGGGTACTGAACGTATTTGTAAGACAGAAAGTTTGGGGAGTTTCTGCTGCTCTCTTCCCCAGTCTCCCTGCCTCTTTCCCCTCACCCCCCATCCTTTTTGACTAGCTGATGCTCCAAGCTTTTGATGGGAAGCTGGTTGTTCGCCTGCCTATGAGGTTTTTGAAGAGCAACAGTAGAAAATGCTGTTCTTTGGTAGCTGAAAAGAGCAACAGCTAGCTTCTTCAGGCAAAGAGAGCCCTGGCTGCACAGACTATCCATAATGCTCGTTAGCATCGGTCACAAGGGATACACTGCACATGTATTTTTAATGAAATCTGGGGTTATCTGGTTGCTAATGGCACTTACCTAAAAAGCTTCCTGCTTGCCACAGCTGATTAACCAAGTCTTGCTGTGATATCTAGATATAGCATCACCTCTATGCATTTGTAAAATTGATATACATGATATGCAGCTGTCGTGGTTTAACCCAGCAGACCATCAAATACCACGCAGCCACTCGCCCTTCCCCCTCCCCAGGCAACGGGGAAGAGAGTTGGAGGAGTAAGGGTAAGGAGACTTGTAGATGGAGGTAAAAACAACTTAAGAATTGAAATAAAATAATAATGATTTAATGAAATAATAATAATTGTGATAATAATGATGATAATAGTAATAACAGAATATATAAATGAGTGATGCACAATGCAGTTGCTCATCACCCGCCAACTAAGACTTAACTCATTCCCTGTTAGCGATTTCAGAGGAGAGAGAGAGAGATCCTGAAAACCGCAGTTCTGGAACCAAGAGAGAGCACTTCCCAGCCCAACTCTCATCTATATACCGAGCGTAATGTTGTGTGATACGGAATCCTACGTTGGCCAGTTTGCATCCATTGCTCTGGTTACGCTCCCTCCTGGCTTCTTGTGTTCCCACACACTAGCAAAGCATGGGGTCCTTCATCTGTTAGTAACAACTAAAACCATCAGTGTGTTAATTATCAACATTCTTCTCCTACTGAATCTCCTACCGAAGCCAAAACATAGTGCTGTTCTAGCTGCAAGGAAGAAAATTAGCTCTATCCCAGCCGAAACCACGACAGCAGCAGACGAACAAACGCAGGCATCACTGACATAGTTGCTGTTAAAGTGGGTGGTATTAATCTCTGCTATTTTGGGATATTTTTCTTTGTATCTTCTTTCTTTATCCCAGCGTGCCAGGGATGTCTCTTAATGTAAGTGTCAGTCCAAAACAGAGGGGGGCTGTTATCCCCTTATCCCAGCCTTCTCCTTCAGCACCTAAATTTGCAGCCACCCGTACGTGGTGTGTAGCTTTGACAAAGCCAGGGGTGGTGAAACTGCTCAGGCAGAAAGTGCACAAGACCTGTGTGCCCCTTTTATAGCAGGTAAGAGCTCCACTGAAAATAGATGGGGATGTTTTAGTCTGTTAGAAAGGACATTTTACGGGGAAATACACTGAATGGCTTACAAGGCTTGATTCAACACCCCTTCCTCCTGCCAGAGCCAATTTTAAGCCAATTTCCTTCTTTTGACATACCTTTCCCTTTTTTCCCCTCTGCCATCTTCAGCGTCACAAATAACTTGCGTGGTATTTCTTGCAAAATTGTTGACTGGATCTTCCACGTGCTACTGCTTTTCCACTTCTCGTTGCAGGGGTGCTTTCCTAGCTCGCTGCTTGACTCAAAAATTTATGCTGGCAACAGTTAAATGCAGGTGTGCTGGAGCTGGAATGAGTTGGCCAAGACAGAATGATGAGAATAGACCGTATAAAATAACCGCAGAGCTTCCTGTCCGTAAGCCTCTCGGCACATGTCAAAATAGAAGCGAGAGATACCAGTATTTCTGTAATGTGTCTGAAAGTTCATCAGGAATTTTTTGAAGACTGGCAGAGGTTTTACTGCAATTTTTAAGCTTTCCTGGGCATCTGAGACTTGGGGGAAAAAAGAATTCCCTTTTCTTTTTTCCTGACTGCTCAGCAAAGAACAGGTTTGCAGCTAGAGCCCCTTACCTGAGCGCTTAGGCTAGGAAGAGCAGCGGCCGTGCTTTGGAATTTGCTAATTCCTGTCATTATTGAAGGGATGGAGGCTTGGCACCCGGTAACCGTGTTGTTGCAGGGAAGGGTGGGACTTCATGCCCTGATGCCGTGTTTCCCATCTATAACCATTACGACGACTGCATGAAAGGGCCAGGCCCGGTGCTGTCAGAACAGGGAGAGCTGCATAATTACCGTCGATCCCAGCCAGCACTTGCACAGCGCTTCAGGAATTGGGCTGCGTGGCCAAAAGACTTAGTAAGAGGGAGGATAGTGGCATTGGAGGGGTAAGGGAAGAGGCTTAGGGTCTGGCAGTGGTTGCCTGGAGGGAACAAGGCTTTGTGGAGTTATAATTATGTCGATCATTTGGGGTTGAAGGATATCTGCAGAATCTGCTGAACCCATTTCATGGAAAATACAAGCTAGCAATTGCTGCCCCAGGCTCTGTTATTTCAGCACTCGTCTCGGCCGCTGCCGTTACAGGAGGCTTCAGAGGAAACCTGCAGCGGGAACCTGGGAATAAGCTACTTGAAGGCAAAACTTCTGTCTTGCGATGCTCTCTTGGTTGGGTAGTGCTTGGCAACAGATGGGTTCAGATGGGTTCTCCAGCTCAGAAATGCAGCTCCTAATTGCGGGTGATGTGGGGTGATGTGAACGTGTAGTGCATGCAACTGGGTAATATCTTGGTAGCTTTCTAAGAAGCTGGGTGGTTGTAAGCTGGTGTTAAATTTTCATAAAACTGCAATGGTTTGCTGTAGGGAAAGGACCAGCAACGCGTTGCCCGAACTGCTTTGCTTGATCCTTGTTATCACTTGCTGTTGGGCGTAGGGAGCGTTAGGACTGTCAGAAATAGCTGCTTTGCAAATCCCGTTTGCAAATGTAATGCTCGGTGGTGGAGTTCGGAAAGTGAATACGTCTGCAGTGGTTCCTGGGGAAGGAGGCTGAGGAATTTGGTTTTTTGGCTTTCTTTTTAAATACTACTGACAATAAGAAGGATTTCCTAGAAATCAGAAATGATATTGCGAGTGCAGGTATTAATGCCAAGCATGGAACTCTCATAGTGGTCTTTTTTCCAACAGAATTTTCAATAGGCTTATGGTAAGCAATTTTTTATTTACGTGACTTTTCTTCTTTAGCAAAAGAAACATGAAATTACTTAAAGGCATCACGTCTTAAAAATGAAAAGGTAAAAAGAATTAATCTGAAATAGAAGTTACAGGAAGATGTGCACACAGTAAAATAAAACCAATATAGCTTTCTGATACTTTATAAAGTATCATAGACATCTAGAAATCCTTTGGAAACTAAATGTTTGTAGCAACTTGAAGCACATCAGGTCAAACTGGCACAGCTATTCAGATTCTCAAGTTTGAAATGTTAGTATGAATCAATAGGGAATTCGGGTTAACTGGTAAAGAAAGATTTACCCCACTTCTGTGCATTTGACATCTGTTGTATTTTAGATGTGGCACCTCATCTTTCTGTTGATGCTCCTAAAACTGTTCGTTTCAAAATGTAGACTACTTCTCTAAAGAAGGAATCAAAGTTAACAAAACAGAAAATTGAAAAAAATCAGGAATGAGTGAGTTCATAGAAAATCTGTGCAATGTTTTGAAGCTCCATAGGAGTGTGCGTAAGTGTGAAGTGGAACAATTAGTGACTTACACAGTGAGCTCATTGGACATGTGTACATACAAATGAGGTATGGTTACAACAACCTGAATAAACAATATTAATATTAAAATTTTCTACATTGGAAAGATAAATGGTAGGACATCTGATTTAAGTAGCTATTCATTTCTGTGAAATATACTTTAAATTTTGTAAGTTCTTCCTCTGTGTTAACTTACGATGCTTCATCTTGCACTGGAATTTATTTATGTATATCTGTTTATCATCTCTAAAGGGAGACACATACAGACATACATGCAACTGGAGGACTTTAATCCTTCACTCTAAAAAAAAAATCAAACCAAAACCAAACAGGAAACTTTTTTTAGACTTCATCTTTACTTCAGCTCACATGTAATGCTTAGTGCTATTATCTTTTTTTTTTAAACTAGGAACGACAGCGGCTGGAGACAATCCTCAATCTGTGTGCAGAATACTCCAAATCTGACAGCGACCCTGCTGCAGCTACCACAGTTGCTGATGTTCAAAAAATTAACAAAGAACTTGAAAAACTTCAGCTCTCCGACGAGGATTCGGTGTTTGAGGACTCCCAGATGAATCTGGAAACGAGGTTCAGAGGCCACTTGAAATCATCTGCAAGTGATTCGGATTTCTCGGAGCTGAGCAGCCACAGTCGCAGCACTGCTGCCTTCCTCTCCTCTAGAGGGTTGAGAGCCGACGAGCACTTCAACGAAAGTGCGAAGCCTCCACCTTTTGCTGCTCCCGGCTTCCTGAAGGATGCCACCGAATCATCCTACCTAAGCATCACACCAAAGGTAACGGTCGATAGGAGGGAAGAGTACAATCCAGGTTTGACTGCTCGAAATCCTTCTCTGGGAGTCGGCTGTCCTGGCAGGGGCCACGCTTAGGATGGCTTAGGCGTGAGAATTAATCTCAGAGCTCGTGCAACTTAGCAGCCAGCAAGTGATTATTTCATTTTCTGTGGAAGCTATTGGCACTGGAAGTTGGGTTTTGGTTTGGGTTTTTTTTTTTTTTTTTTCAGAAAGCTGTACAGTTCAGGAAGAATTTTGAGATTTTCTGAGGGAGAAGGATTTGCTTGAACAGTTATAGCTAGTTAAATAAGGAACGTTTCAGGGACCCTGCTTAGCACCGTGCTGGGATGTAGGAGGGAAGGGCAGCTCTGCCGTCTTTTCCCAGCTTGAGGCTCCTGTCTTCTGTAAGAGGAGGATGTTTTCTTGTGGGCAAACCAGAACAGTCGCACGGGACATAAAGAGGAGTTGCCTGAGCCAAATTTACTGTCCTGTTGTCTTTCCCGGGGTTGGACCTGAGGCACTTGTCAAATCAGCTGTTGCCTCTCACGGGGCGCACAGCGGCAGCCAGCCTCCTACTGCTCTGACCCAACTCCTGCCTTTAATAAACTGCAGCTCCTTTCCTGTGTGCTTCACGCTGCTGTTTTATTACTGAAGGGAAACTGTCCTTTAAAAAACACGCTAACGATATTCCTAAAAATTCCCTTCAGCTAGGGCAGCAGCAGCCTCCTCCGGGCTGGGGCAGTGGCCTTTCGTCGTCTGGGGTCGGTGCCTAGGCTCTGGTGTGCCAGACCAGCAGTGCAGCAAATCCCGGTGACAGGCAGTGTGCTAAATAACTGTATTCAAGACTTAGAATCAGGAGTGTAATAAGACCAAGCAAAGCCATAAAAGCAGGTTTCTGTTTAATTCACACCTTCAAAATAGTTTGTGTCTCTCCTTTTTACTGTTACTTACACGCTGTATGAGCTTCAGCATGGTTATATGCCTAGCATGAGTTGTATTTAACCTCTGCTTAACTAACTTACATTTTATAGTCGATAGATGTGTGTATGTGTAGAAGAAGAGAGTGGTGTGATTGAAAAACATTTGATGTTATAAAGGGGTATCTCTCTGGAAATCTGTCAGCTGAGTCTTTCGGTGTGAAATTATGTTGAACAGAAATGTGCTATTATGGCTTTATGTGGTCCTTCCATGTTGAAAAGGTAGTAAGACATTTCACTTACAACTTACTGAGGTCTTGCATTTCTTTCCCATTTGCCGCTTTCTTCATGCGAGTCAGGGAGCCTATTTGAAATCCTTATTAGGAAGCTGAAATCGAAGATGTTATGTCAGCATTATCGGAACAGGATACCGGGCAAAAAGAGGCTTTCCTGCTAGGATTACTAAAGCTGATCAAGGAATACCATTCCTTCATTCATTGTAAAGAATGTTCTGTGAAGCCCCAAGAGAAGCGGTAACAAGTAACTGCATTAATGAAACACAGCTCATTGTTTTAAAATACTGAGATCGGATTTGTTCAAGATAAAGGGCCTGCTCTCAGAATAGCTGCTCAGCAGCTGAGCCGAGCCTCTTCTGAGCAAGGCTGTGTGGAAGCCCTGCATGCAGCACACTTCCAATTCTGATTGGGGACAATGAGCGAGCAGCCTTACCAGAATAATTAGATCGCAAGTGCCTGGGGTCAGATGAACATGAGGAACACGTTTGAAACGCAATACTCTTTGATCTAGCCTTTGCTGGTATAAGAACACAGGTATTTCCTTAATGATGTTGTTTAATTCTTGGCACAGTTATCTAGTAAGTAAATGGCAACGAAAAGAGCAACGTTAAAGGTACTACCTCCTCAGTGCTAACTGGGGAGACAGAACCAACTTTTGTCCTTATTTCACAGAAGCTGCCCGTCTTAATGGCTGGTTACAAAAACGTCCTGTCCTGCCTCCTGGCTTTTATTATATGAACAGCTGAAATTTACACAGAAAGCATCTTTGTCTATCTGTGTTATTTTTATAAGCGAAAATTTGGATTTTTACAACCTAAATAGCACAGCATGTAAAGTATTCTCAAAGGTTACGTTTTAATAATTCCTGTAGAATGAAAAGTGTTTACTGTGAAGTATAGTATTTACTTCCAATGCCTGGAAGTAAAGTATCATGTTTGTTTCTCTTGTACACCTTCTAAATATAGAAATAGCAATATAGTAGATTTGAAATATGTAACGGGTTCAAAACCAGCAGTACCATACTTGTCTAAAATAAACATAGTATGAAAAGGGGAAGGAAAGGCAGTGTTTAACTCTTCTTCTAATGAACCTCTTGTAACATGCAACTGCAGATACCAGAATGCACAAGTGATGAGCAAAGAGGGCAGGAGCTTGGTCGACTGGAGGAGGAACGTATAGTAATACTAAATAACTTGGAAGAACTTGAGCAGAAGATCAAAGATTTAAATGACCAGATGGATGAATCGTCAAGAGAGGTATGAAATATGTTTTGGTTTTAAATGTGTTGCTCATTAGGTATGTCTGCATAGCATAAGTCTGGTGGGCTCAGCAAGTACATAGGGAACTCGTAAATGTATGTAGCCTTCATATTCTGTGCTTTTTCACCAGGATTAGGCCCAGAATCACGGACCTGGCAGTCGCCTGCTATAAAGGTTATTTTTCCCCAGCTGACAGATGGATGTGATGCTCGGATTAGCCTTTCCCAGCTGTAACCATTATACTCCTAAGTGGAATTAGAGCAATCGTGCTTGTTTAATGGTCACTCAAGTGATCTAAATACCTTGTGTCACTTGGGAGTTTTATGGTGGTATCTCCTGTGACTGTTTAAAGAGAGAGGAAGTGAGACAACTTCCTTTCAAGCCTCCTTGGTTTCTCGGTGGCAAGGGTATGTTGGCACCCTCTTGACTTCTGGAATCTCACAGTTGCAGACTAAGCCGGCCAGGCATTTTGCTTGTGCTTGCTCCAATTATCAGCGACAGGAAAGAAACAGCTGTTCCAGAAGGGTTTCCTACAGAGCCTGGGCACAGAGAGTCGGTACAGTATCGTTCCAGGAGGAAGCACAGAGAAGAGATAGAAAAGAAAAAGTTTTGGAAAAAAGAATCTTCAAACTAAAGTTGGTTTGGACTTTATTTTGCAGTACTTTATGTTGCAGTTTTACTTTTCCTCAGATTTCTGATCTCTTTTTAACTTCTGTGGCAGTAAAACTTAATCTTCCCCCCACCCCCTTTTAAAAATGTTTCTGTCTTGTGAATAATCACCAACTCACTCCCCTTCTCCCAGAAAAGAATTTGTATGAAGATTTCTTCTTAATCTGGACTGCTTCTGAAAAATGTTTTGTGTTCCTAGTTGGATATGGAATGTGCCCTTTTGGATGGGGAACAGAAATCTGAAACAACAGAGCTGCTGAAAGAGAAGGAGATATTGGATCATCTAAACAGAAAAATAGCTGAGCTGGAGAGAAATGTTATTGGTGAAAAGACAAAGGTAATTGAGTTATCTTAGCTAGCTGTGTGCTCTGTTCCCGTTGATCTTTAAAATACATTTATATGATTAACATATTTATGTGAGGTTATTTTACAAAGTACTGTCTGTAAGTAAATTTACTTGATAAATATGCAAGGAAACAATAGTTCTCTCACCATCATCTCCCTGTAACAATCTTGTTTCCTGAGGTATGCTTGATAGTATGCTTGAGTCAAAAGACCTGACCTACTGTGAAGGTATTTTTGGTTGATAAAAAAATCCATACAGGGCTTGGACTTGGGTGATCTGTTGTTTAAAAGAACAGTATTAATTGAACTGTTCTGCTACCTTCCATTGTAGGTTATATATTTGGGGGGGGGG
>VZSC01018226.1:818172-837755 GCA_013398225.1 Steatornis caripensis | reverse complement strand
GGGGGGGGGGGGGGGGGGGAGCAGAAAAATCCTTTCTCAGCAAAGGAACAGAATGAAAGAAGGCTGTGGTTTCAGAAGATTGCTTTATCTATTATTATATATTATTATATAGACTGATACATAAGACATCTGTCAAGTATGTAATTTTAAAGCAGTTATGTTGGTTTGTTTTGTATGCTGACTGACACTTTTAGTACTGTAGAACATTCTCTTTGTGATTAAGTCCAAGGAATTAATTAATTCTTGTGTACAGTCAGATACTTAATTGCTTTCAAATACGCAGCAAATGCATATAAGCAAATATTTGCAAAATAAGGTAGCACTGTAGTAAGATTTCAAGTACAGAAATGGAAAGGGCCTGCAAGCTGAAGCTGTCTTCCTCAAAGCAGGGTTCCCTCCAGCAGGCTCTCCGCTGGCCTCTCCAGGCGGGCATCTCCCTTCTCCACAGGGGATGTGCCACGGCCAACAATATCTCAAGGTCAGGAAGTTTTTCCAGGGCTTTCAGCCAGTAAAGTTTCCTTTTAAAATTTCATCCTCTACCTCATAATTTAAACCTGTCACTTGTGGAAATACTCTAGCTAGTCTCTCCCCGCTCTTTTTTTAAGCTTTCCAGAAATATCTAGAAGACGTCTGTAGTATTTGCTTTTGCTTAGACAAGCTGCACATTTTTAGCTCTTTCACAGTTCCCATTTAATTCACGCCTTACAGCTTGCATTGTTTTGTTCTGGGCTTTTTGGCTTCAATTTCTGCCTACCCTGTCACGAGCCTGAATGCTGTTTTGCAGCTGTACTCGTCAAGCCTGTGTCTGAGGAGGAGGACCGTGCTTCCACCTCTCTGCCCTGTCGAGTGACAGCGCGCATCCAGTTTAAGCATGAACCTACGTGGACTTTCCTGTCTGCACTTCTCTTGTTCTTGTGTACCCCTCGGTGATCTTTTAGCTTTCAGTGTTGCTTGTGGTCATGTTCTAAGTTGTCCATGGAACGTGTTTCATGCTTGCTTTTTAGTACAAAGATGAGTTTAAAGTTGGTAACAGCAGGTAGGGTGGTGCAAACAGTTACCCTCCAAAAGGATGCTGCTAGATGTTTTGGTTGGTAGGTGGGAACAAATGACACATCCAGAAATTCAAGAGATCTTTTGCCTTTTATATTTGTTCTCTAGTAGACTCAAAGTTCAGTGAAACTAATGGAAATTATTCTAAAATCTGTAGGTTGTTTAAATTTCCTTGCAATCATATACTGGAACATTAGTGTGTAGCAGTCAGAAAATTAAAATGTCAGGTCTAGTGTAAATTTTCAGTTGAACTGAAACATGGAAAGCAGCCTAGAAAAAAGGGCTTTTGTTATTTAAAATGCGAGTTCACTCAAAACATTTTTTTCAGTATGAGGCATGCCACTAGTCAGGTTAGTTACAATATTTTGGTTGTCTTTTCTTTTGTGTTCCTTTATTTTTTTTTAAACAGACAAACAAAAACCCCAGCTTATTGCCATGCGTCAGTTGATACTGAAACGATCTTTGTAGAAATACACTCTAAGAATAAACTCAGAGAGAGCCTACAGGTTGTTCTGGAAGATGTCTGAAAGCATTGCATAAAAGTGAAAGTTTAAAAAAAGCAATGGAAGACAAGCTTCTGCGAACAGGCAAAATATAAAGTGACAGCTGAAGTGTTCTAGAGAAAATAGTGTCAGCCAGCAAAGCAGATGGCAGTGATCATGTCAACAAATAAAAGTTCTGGCTGACTTGAAACAACAGCATTTTTTAAAGCTTGTTTTGTGTGTCTGTACACTTAAGGTTGCAGATCTGGTGCAAGATAGGCAGTATCTTAGCTCGTTAGTAGTACTGGATCAGCCTCCCACCACCACCAAAAAGGGGTGCTCGGGTGGAGGCCGTAGGTGGTCCTTTTTGCTGAAATAATTTGAAACTTACGACGTCCTCAACAGAGCTCAGGTCTTGGCCAGTAGTTGCCACCCTGCTGGTGGTACTTCTTGTGTTGTTTCTTGCAAGGGCAAGAGTCCCCGTGTCCACACAGTGGTTACAGTTTCTTCTAGTTGCCTGAATATTTCACTCTTAATAATACTGGTGGTCTTGGCTTTGGTGTTGCTTCCTGGCGAGAGGTTGTCTGGTCCTATTGCTTGGACNTCAACAGAGCTCAGGTCTTGGCCAGTAGTTGCCACCCTGCTGGTGGTACTTCTTGTGTTGTTTCTTGCAAGGGCAAGAGTCCCCGTGTCCACACAGTGGTTACAGTTTCTTCTAGTTGCCTGAATATTTCACTCTTAATAATACTGGTGGTCTTGGCTTTGGTGTTGCTTCCTGGCGAGAGGTTGTTGGGTCCTATTGCTTGGACAGTGGTTACATTTCTGTCAGGGTAAGGGAGTGATACCTGAATACAGTGCATGTGTCGTCTTGAGGTGAGAGGGGGAGTTCATTTCACTCAAGGAACGATGGTGGGATGTTAGTGCCGTACATGATGGCACTTGTCTCTGGAGCTACTTGAGCGTCTCGCAGAATTTGCCACTGATCTCGGCACCTGTTTGACAGGAAACCCCTGCCTGGTTTTGTTTCATCCTTACCCACGCACCTGTTGAAAAACTTGCAAAATTCTTAAAAAGAGAGATCATAAACTTAAAAAGAGAGATCATAAACTAATTATTGGGCCATGTTATGTACTTGAAATAGACTGTAGGTGGAAGTTGTTGTACTACTTTCTACCTGATTGTTTGATTTTTTTTTTTTTAAATGCCCTGTGCACAATTCATTTAGATGAGGACAAAAAGTTTTGCCAGCTTTTGCACAGTTCTAAACCCACGCTTTCTAGCCCTTGCGAGGGAAGAGAATTGACTGGAAAACATACCTGAAGGCAGAAGGCAGGAGAGTTGTGAGTTCAGTTTTGGGCTGTGCTAGTGTGCTCTTTGCTGTGGTACAACGTCTCTGTGTCCCAGCACCTTGCTTGTAAATCAGGAACGGATTTTGCAGGCAAGTTGGTATGTTATATCGCACGCTGCGTTCTGCTCTCATTCGAGTCCTGTGCTTAGCCCTACCTGAACACGTGGCAGGACTAACGGTGAGGGAGAATGAATGAATCGATGGGGAAGACAGAGTGGCGCACACCCTGTGTTTCCCTTGCAGGGGTTTCCCTTGCTTTTGTCAGTGTGCCACCACACACATTGTAAGGAACGAAGCAATTAGTGTTGATTTACTTAGGTTTTGGAAATAAGAGCTATGAGTGGTTGCTGTTTTGAAAAGAAGATGACAGCCCTTCAGCACCACTGCAGGACTTGGCGTGATTCTGGCTGTGGTGCACCTCTGCCAGGTGCAAGCGCTGACAAGACTCAGTTGTCCTGGCTGGGGTAGCTACTTCCAGAGCTGTTTGGCATGGCGTGTGTTTTCAGCTATGCTGGAAATCGTGCTATATGGAGGAAGGTCTGGCTTTGCCTTTGTGGCCGTGCTTCTTGCATGCATCTTATAATTGCTTCATTCTTCTTTTTTTTTCTTTTAAACTACCTTGCAGTACATATTTGACTTTATCCACAGAAAAAGATGACCAACTACATATTTGAATAGCAGCATTTAAGCTATTGATTGCAAGTTCCAGGTACGCAGGGACAGCCCTGATAAATCACTAGTAACACAATTTGACAGATACACCTCGAAGCTCTCCAGAAAAGAGCTTTGTGATGGATACTGACAAAATTACTGTGAGTGCAGCCTGCTCTGGAGAGAGCCAAATTGGGCAGTACCCAGAAGCAAGCAAACAGGTGAGCCAGTCCCCCTTTTCCCTGCCACCGGGGCACAGGTCCCTGTAACTACCACTGCAGTCATTCATGTTGCTGTACTGTAGGCGTACAATAACGGTGCTATCGTTTCGAGTGGAACAGCGCCTCAGGTCCACAGTGCTATTTACAATTACGACTTCCTCCCCATGCCCCTTCGCTCATGAGACTTAGTTCAGGATTGACGTTTGTCAATAAGGAAGTTGGAGAAAATTGTATTTGCCGATCGGATGTTATCCAGATTTGCAAAGTACTTCCTTTTCGCACAGTGCTTCCTCAGCTTGCGTAGCTTTAAAACACGCAGTCCAGCAGCATATGTGGAGAAAGATACTTAATGATTTGCGCCATGCCTGATGTCTCCAAGTTAAAGCATGAGGTTGAAAGTAACAACATAGCTGGGGAAAGAAAGAATAGATCAGTGAGCATGCATAAACAGGAATGACTGAAAATGAGTAAAGAATTCAGCAGAAGTGCTGTGGGAGGTAGTCGTAGATAAATGGGAGTTTTGGCAGAGTTTCAAAACAATTATTTATGCAAAAGTTTATACTGCGTTTTAAAAGAGGGAGTTATTCCTTTTCTTCTGGAGGACCTTTGCCTTATGTCATGGTGGAAATACATACTCTGACACTCTCTTATCAACCCGGGTTTCCTGTCCCTATTCAAGAGCAGAAATCAGGAGCAGCTGGCAGCAGAAAACTCATCTTTTTTTGGATTACATTTAATTTTGTCCGCATGCTTTTATGGAAATATTTTTCAGTCATTAACAGAATATCCCAGACATGCGAAAATGTTCAAGGCTCAGCCTCTTTGCTGAATTAGTACTGGAAAGACTTGCAAGAACTGAGTCAAGGAAAGAGCAGCTGTCCGAGCCACCGGCAAGCAAAGTTAAATATACTGGTGGTCTCTCCTCAGTCCTTTCTCTTCTGGATTCAAAATTCCTGCTGTTGTTTGTGCTGATGAATCTGACAAGTTTATGCCTCATAACATAGCCTTTTAAATCTTTCCTGGTCAGATTCCAGTTCAGCAAGATGTAAGCAAGTGTTTTAAATGGATGAGTTACCGTGTCTATAACATTATTAACCTCCTTAAGACAAGATTAAGTATTTTGAGGAATACTTGCATCCACTGGATATATCCCCACAATGATATCTTGTAGAGAAAACATTAATAAAGAAAAAGATGATTATGAAGACTCAAGGAGGAAAATCTGAATTCATAAGCTTTCTTTTAAAACAGTCATGAGGGAAATAGCAGAATGGCTTGTACCACTAAGGCAAATCCTCTTATTGTCATCTAGATGTTGAAGACTGTACAGACTTTTAATTTATTCACTTGAATTTTTTTTCTTCTGATCTGGATAATTATTTCCTTTTCTTCTACATTCATGAAGGAACAGTGCCCTGGAAGCAGGGGTTTTCTTTTCCTTCCCATCTGTTCACTAGGACAACACATTGCAAGGGTTGAGAAATGATCTTAGAAATTCAAAAAAACTTGGGTTGTCTTAGGAGCAAGTTAGTGTGCGCAACTATTGTGTGGATTTTTTTTTCCATACAGCAGAGGGCTTGCTTGCTCTGATTTAAAATGCTTTTTAACATTAGCTTTATACATGCATGTGAAACAAAACCACTGAGATCTATCATACCAATGCCATCACTGTATAGTCTGTTATTACATAATAAATTAGATGCCACTCATACAGTAAAAAGAACTGTTGTGAAATACCTTCTCCTATCATATCGTGCTCATTTTCATATGCCTGGAATACTTTTTTTTCCCCTTTTAATTGCTTCTTTCATGAAACCCACAGGGATTTAGTGACAATTAACTAAATCATGAGAAGTTTTATGTGTCTATTCTGAGAGAGATCAAGGAACGCAGGAAAGTGTAGTGGAAAAAATGTAGAAGAGGAACATGCACAGTTTGTTCACGGGAAGATCTGTTTCATTTCAACAGTATTTTTTCTTTAATCAGAGTTGTATGTGGTCTAATTTGTATCGGCCGTAGTATTGGAAATGCTTTCAATTTGCAAGAGTGCTGGAAGAGTTGCTAAACCAAATGTACCATTTGCTGCTTTCAGCAAGTAATCGCTGAAGAGCAGATGACATTTCCTAGCCTGCTTTCTGTTAGGGATTAGACTATTTTCTTACAAATTCATGGTGAGGATTAGGCCAATTTTGTCAGTGAGTTGTTAAAGTCAAATTTTCTTGCTCTTGCACTTATTCTCCAAAATGCTTTACTGAATGGACGAACTCTGTAGCATCACACCACTTCCAAGTGGAAACGAATAATTTCTCTAGTCTGCTCTTTCTCCTGAAC
This sequence comes from Steatornis caripensis, assembly GCA_013398225.1. Lineage (NCBI taxonomy): Eukaryota > Metazoa > Chordata > Aves > Caprimulgiformes > Steatornithidae > Steatornis > Steatornis caripensis. The sequence continues at coordinate 831,672 of VZSC01018226.1, read as the reverse complement.
TTCTAGCTTTTCCAGTAGATTATTTTGGAGAAGGGGAGGGATGTCCTTTTAGACCGTAAAAGGATGAGGTCTGACCAGAGGTGAAAGCATGAAGATGAGATGGAGAAGGTTTTTTCAGAACAAAGAATGGCATGTGCTTCTCCTTATTTGTCAGCAACCTGTGAGAGTTGTGAGACTAGCCGAGTCCATACTGAGAGACAAGGTGTGCATATCTGCAGCGTGTTGTGGGNCATGAAGATGAGATGGAGAAGGTTTTTTCAGAACAAAGAATGGCATGTGCTTCTCCTTATTTGTCAGCAACCTGTGAGAGTTGTGAGACTAGCCGAGTCCATACTGAGAGACAAGGTGTGCATGTCTGCAGCGTGTTGTGGGTAATGAGATGTTGCTACCTTACAACATGATGATTTGCAGGTGAGTTGGACTGAGGAAGATCCTAAAGTACTTCCGACTGGAACATTTAAAGTGTAAGAACCTGTTGGATGGGCAGGCATGCGGTATTTTTTTTCTCCTTTGTTTACTGCTTGTAGGTTTCATTGCAGTTTCTCTTTCTCTCCAAAAATAACACATGCCTTGTTTTTGTTGTTTGTTTGTTTGGGGATTTTTTGGGAGGAGGGTGGGGTCGGAAGGTTGTAGAGTGAGCCCAATTCACCTAGCCGGACAGTCCATTTCGCACTGACCTGGTAAAAATAATAGGTTTCTTGCTTTGTTTTTTTCCAGTTTTTACCTGGATTTTTGAGAAGCTTTCTGTTTTGTGCGCATTTACTCTGACTCGTTTCTGCAGAGTCTACCAGTTTACGCAGGAAGCTTTGTTCAGAAGGCGCAGACACATGCTGCTCTACAATTTTAGCCTGCCTGCCTGCAGTAGCTGAATGTGATGAATGACAAATTGAAAAGCAGAGCTTACTTCTCTGCAGAAGGGATGTGGGGACCTGCTAGGGTTTTAACCTGTTATTGATTGACCAGTATTGATAAGGCGTAGGGCATCCTNCTACAATTTTAGCCTGCCTGCCTGCAGTAGCTGAATGTGATGAATGACAAATTGAAAAGCAGAGCTTACTTCTCTGCAGAAGGGATGTGGGGACCTGCTAGGGTTTTAACCTGTTATTGATTGACCAGTATTGATCAGGCGTAGGGCATCCTTAACCACAGGAGACAACACTGAAGCAATTGGTCTCTCTCTTTCTGTTGTTCCCATTCTTCTAGGGGCTCTGATTGTCTTTAATACTGTCCTTTTATCTCCTCTGTGTCCTCTGGGATGTGTTGGATAGATGTTCTTTTTTTTCTCTCTCTCTTTGCCCTAAAATCAATTCTACCAGAGCTAAAGGTTGATTTCCTTTTGTGACCCATGTTGATCACTTATGGTCTGTGTTCATACCATGGGTGCTTTGCTGACATCCTATATCTGTGCTCTCGGGGGACAGTGTCACCCATCAATTCTTTCTACTGTTATTCTTCACAATATTCAGATATCCTCCAAAACGGATCAAGGCTGTGCCCCAGCATCATCAAAAACCAAGTCAGTCCTGCTCTCTATCCTGGCTGACCCCGAGTTCATTTAACATGTCCTGGGGCCTACCTCTAGATACAAGCTGAGCAGTAGGCTAAGACCAGATGCTACGCTTTACTGAGCTGTACCTCTTTTCTCTGGAAACAGGATGTTAAGAATTCAGCCAGACTGCAGTTAATACGACTTCGGGGTCAACGCTGGGGCTGGGAAGTGATTTTCTGCAGAGAAATGTTAACAAGTACAAGCTCGTGCAGTTAAATGAGGATGAGCAGCTGGAGCACGAGGGTTCTGTTCACAGCTCTGCCACTGGCTGCTCTTGAGCGAACAGCCTGTGGAGTCAGCCGCAGGCCTGCCTCAGCTGCGTCTTGCACTTAGCTTGCAAAGTTATTAATCTTTTCCCTTCTAAAAGAACATGCCTGGATCTATTTATAGAAGAGACTGCATAAGTAAATTCTGATTATTCATTTATTTATCAAATTACTTTTTGTGAATTAAATGGACTTCACTGACGCACAGCCAGAGATGTCAGCGAACTTAACTCCACAGCTGCAAAACATATAATGCCTCTCATTGCTGAAAGTGGTATTTCCTGTTAAGACTGCACATTTTGAAGGGAGCCAATTTGGTGGGATGTTAGCGCTTCCTATGCTATAAATAGAGATGAGTATCACTTTCAGTCTCAAAGGAACACATTTCCAATTTCTTGAGAGAAGTAACAGTATCTCTGGCAGGATTCTCAGGGAGTTTTATGCTTGCTGATGATGTCTCCTCACACTTGAGATTTCGCTTGCTCATTAATGAATAACCGTGCTTGATGCAGCACATAGACATTTAGAGAGCTATTAATAGCTTCAGAGGCACGATACTGCAGCTAAGGTCAGAGAAGTCCTTGCTGCTTTAGATTGTTAGGTGGGCAGAAAAGGAAAGTGAGAACCGATGTGGTAGACCATAGACTGAATGTTAAATGGACAGCAGGGTTTGTGAGGTGGGGAATTACCAATTTATTCATAGATTTCCTTCCATGTTGGAAGTAGGGATGATTCAGCAAATGGGGTTGCTTGGGGACAGAAGTCTAGAGGTGACCTCTCAAGAGTTGCATGCTTCTCCATCATTGTGTGGCTTGCATGTGCTACATGCTCCTATTTCTGAGCCCTGGTGTTGCTGTTGTAAGACAGAAGCTAGTGCAGGAAGTCCAGGTAATTGAATACGCTGGCTCAGTTGCTTATTTTTACAAGCTTAAAAAAAGCTGTGTCCAACATCTTGTTCGTCTGATTGTATGAGCTGAGATGTTGCACGAGTAAATGAAGATAACAGAGCTGGGAATTTGGTAGACATTGGGCTTGAATGAGAGTGCTTCCTGTTGTTGCTTTTAAATACCGGGAGAATGAAATCCCAGCCCCTGATCCCACTCAGATTTAGAGATAAAACCACAAAGAAAGCATGCAGCTAATAAATGTTTATTATTGTGCCTCCACCGTGCGTGAGGGTTTGACAACCATGTCAGGAACAATAAAGAGAAGGTTTTGGGGAAAGACCATCCCACAGTTTGAAATGACAAGTACTGTATACCAAAAGAAGTTCTTTCTCTATGGCATGTGCTGTAAGGGTGCTGCAGAGTGTCTGATCATATAGCACCTGCTGAGACATGCGTTTGATTTCAAAATCAAATAATAGTTGGGACCAGAAAGAGGACAAATGAGTGAATGCCATGACAGACGTCAACTGTTCCTGGAGCATCCAAAAGAAGAAGCTGAAATTTTGGGGGTGATACTGTTCATTTTTGACTATTAAGGAGAGTTAGAGACCATCTAAGAGGAAATGCACAACTACAGAACAAGAAGTAGGAAAAGGGAACTACATGACTGTGACTCTAGAAGGTAGCAGAGAGCTGGGCTTCAGGGACTTACTTGATTATTTGTGCCTGGCATATCAGGCATATCTGTTTTTCCAGTTGTGAATTGCTCAGTTGAAGAAAATGTATCTGCTGTGTTGGCTAGTGTTGACCCAAGTAAAAGGCACTGAAAAAAATTCTCTGCTCTCTGATTTATTGGTTTCCAAACTTTGGTCCACAGGTAAACAGTAGTCCACACGGTAGCTTTAAGTGAGCTGCAGCCAGTCTTTGGAGCAGTGCTGCACAGTAAATCATGTAGTATTTTATTACGAAGATTTAAAGGCTAAAGGCTTTTGAGGGTGAGAAGCAGTGTGCTGTGTACCGCTACTTGAGCGGAATGAGAGGAGAGCTGAACTAGCTGGAGGAGACCAGGGAGGTCGAGCAGTCCCCTTTGATCCCCAAGAACAGGTTACAGTTCCCGTATCCTGAAGCAAATTTGCTAAATCACTTGGTGTTTCTGCTGCAACAGGATTTCCTGGCCCGGAGTTATTTCTTTATAAAGCTCTGTCTCGTTCTGGTTTTTCACTGCTTGCTGAATGTTCTTGTCTGTACAGAGGCATGTAATTCATTCTCCTGGGAAGATCCATTTCCCCCTTGCTGCCAGACTACAGTCATTTTCCATCCATTGTGCTTTCTAAAAGCTACTCTCTTCTCTCTCCTTCATCAGTTACCCCACTAATATGGCTACCATTTCCTCATTATTTTTTTTTATTAGGTGAGACGAGTGTTTGGGCACTGGGCCTTAACGGCATCATCCGGGCACGGATACAAAATGCAGTGACGAGGGAGAGAATTAATCACCGCGCTAAAATGATTAATGTTTTGTTTTGATCATTTTGCACCCCAGCATTGCATTTCAACTAACAAGAGGTTTCTGTCTTTGACCTACGTGCTTCAACTGTTCATTAAGGTTTTGCCACACGCTGTCATAATCACTAACAACCGCTTGGGTTTGAAGGTAATTGTGTTTATTTTCTGGTTCATGCTTTAGGAAAAATTAAAACTTGATGCTGAGAGGGAAAAACTAGAGAGGCTTCAGGAGCTTTACTCCGAGCAGAAGACGCAGCTTGATAATTGCCCTGAGTCCATGAGGGAACAATTACAGCAGCAGCTGAAGAGGGTCAGTAGCAAGTTTCAAGATTGCACTAACTTTTTTTTTGTTGATTTTTTTTTTTAGAGTTAAGTGTAACGTATTCTTTTTCAAGTATCTAGTATCTGAACATGTTTGCAAGTTATCATTGTTAATAGTCACAAAGGTTATGGTTTTTTTGTGGAATGCTTGTAATAGATAAGTGCACGGTGGCAGACGAGTGCAAATGGGCGGATTAGAAATTGTTTTGCGTTGAGTGTTTTTAAAGCTTTGAGCTGCTTGCATCTAGTTAGCGCCTTAGGCCTGCCGTGTGGTGTGGAAGCTGTTGTGATGTTTAGGTGGATGGTGAAGCACAGCTCTGCACCTGTGTGAACTGACAGGAATTGACCTTTGGTCGTTGGGATCAGCCACTTAAGCAGCACTTCCTTGCCGCTATTGTTTGATCCTGTTGTGTCTCACTCCTTGGCAATGCTGTAAATGGCTGTCTCAGCGAAGCCACAGACAACTTTTTTTTCAGTATATAACTTAGCTGTTAGCCTGAACTGAGCTTTGCAAAATACATTTTGAAGATTATACCACTTATCAAAATAGCTTTATTTTTCCTACGTTTAACAGTTGCGCGTTGGTATAATGACTTTTGCTTAAAGTCTAATTGCAGGTTGATTTTATTTTGTATCATTTGTAACCAAAAAAGCTACAATATTGTTGTGAATGTACAGTTATTTTCTGTGAAAAGTTTTTAGTATTCGTTAATGTTAAGTGGGTTCTACAGCACATACGGTTAGTTTGGGGGGGTGGATCACTTTCAAAGCATTAGTACAGCAAGTTTGAGAGGTCATCTGAAAGCGAAACTTGATTTTTTTAATTTTATTTTTCTTCTGACTTGAATGTTTATATCAGGAATAAAGACTGTAATAGCAGTGACCAAAAAAAAAAGGCTTTTCTGCTTTTTAGGAAATATACTTTAGATTTTGGTTTATTTGCAGAATTCTATTTAGTTTTTTTCAAAGAGCAAAAAGTAAAAAAATCCAGCTTTGGAAATAACAATGTTAAATTATTTTGTAGTAACTGAGAAGTTTGCTGGTTTTGAGATGCTTAAGGATTTTTGTAAGTTACCTTTAAAAAAAAAAAGGCAGTGTTATGTAATATCTCATACAGATGAAAAGGAAAGGAATCCTTTCCTGTGCAGTCACATACTTGAAGGTATTAATTCATAGAGGTTGCGGTCTTGTTGCTGTGAGATAGTAGTAAACTCTTTTTTGCTATTGACCGCCATCAGGCTTCTAGAAATCTGTTTGTTTTGTTTTGTTTTTTAATTTTTTTGTTCCTTCCAAGTTGGCTTAATAATGATTTTTGGATTTGAAAATGAGACAAAACTTGAAATGTGGAGTTGCAGTTAAATGTCCGGTTAGTCCTACTGCATATTATTCCAGGCCAATTGAAGTGAAAGGTAGCTTTGGCTGCTGTGGTTGAAGCAGCAGAAGTTATTGCTGAGTTAGCGCACAGCAGCTCTCAAACGGATATCGAGTGCGAGAGCAATTACAAGATTACTGTAAGTATCATACCCGAAACAGAGAAAATGTCTTCTTCCCCCAAAATAAGCCTGGTACGGGATTGAATACCTGAGTTTGCAGCAGGTTATGTTGTGCTACTTGACTGCCAACACAGGAGGTGCAAAGGTGATGAATTCTCTTACTGCTTCATCTCTGGGGCTTCAGAAACTTTTGTGATTTGACCCGCGGGGGCGGGCAGCCCGTTTCGCTGTAGCAGTTGGCTGCAGGGTGGGCCTAGGGTTTGGGCTGGGGGTGGCAGTGGCAGCTGGCACGCTGGGTATGCCTCCCAGTGTCTCTAAGGAACATACACTCTCCCTGTTGGCCAGGCAGGACGCTTCGTCAGAGACTGGTGAAAACTGGGGGCTTGTGGAGGGCACCAAGGGAAAGCATTGATCTTCCTGATATGGCTTATTTAAAGCTAATTGGCATGCTTCACCCTTCACTGTTGGTGTGAAAGCACAAACCTAGTTTGTTCTCATGTGCCTGGGTTTATTGAGATATACGTAAGTGGAGAATGAGAGCAGAAGCTTGGATTCCTGCAGAGATCTGAAAAGACACTGTCCATTGCTAGGAAATTACTCTTCAGATAAAATTCTCCTGATTTTTACAGATGATCTGGGCCTGTGGAGCTCCCACCTCATGTAGAAGTAAGGGCCAGGTTCTCTCCTGTTGAATTTTCTCTAGTGCCATTACTAAAGTAATAGAGATGCAGGAGAAATTTATGGTTTGGAAATCAAATACGGAAACATAGTGTCCGTTGTTTGTTAACAGACTATAAGTTACAATATTTTGCCGTCATTTGTTTTAGTAAAAGGGAGGGAGTACACTTGCTACTTAGTTCACGAAGCCATTACCTACAGCAACAACAACCGCTCTCTTACAAATCCTAGGCTGCCGAGTAGTATCCCTGCGAACGTTATGGCGAGGACTCTGTGGGCACATCTCGGAGCCAGCCTTGTGCCCCTGCTGCCGGGCCCTGCTCCCGCAGGCTGCTGGGGTTTCGGTCCCCGTGGGCCTGCCTGGCTGGTGATCTCCCTGCAATGTGCTTGCAGCCACTGGTAGAGCTAAGCTACTGCTGCTTAACCTTTGGAGGGTTTTTAATTTGAAAATGTACTTGGTTTTGAATTAGGTACGTTTATTTTTGAACACAAATTCTTGTTCCATAGCATACCTCACAAAGAATATAGCATTTTGTAAGCTCAGCTGGCTACCAGTTTTCTTTCTGGCTGTCGGTTGCTTTCTCTGAAGTCTGTTTTTCTGCATCAGTAGCAATTCATGTGGTATGAAATAAGCTGAATTTGTTGACTTTCACGGCCCAGGCAAAGCACTTCTGTTTGTTTTGAATGCTGAAGATGGCTGACTGGTTGGAATGAAGCATTTCTGTATTGTAGGTAACTGCTTTCTTGTAAGTTTGGGCCCACACCTTTGCTTTTGATCCCTTCGTGATCGCCTACAAGTGAAAGGCATGCCTTTGGGGAATAATGGGATGATGTTGGTATTTCATGTAGTAACTTGGATTCATCAGCTTCTGCGTCTCATGTCTTTCCCTGGTACATTGGAAGCTGGTTTTGAATGCCTTTCTAGAGACCTGTCTGCTTATCTCAGTCACTAACTTTTGCCTTAAGCCGAAACAAGAAGAGGAGTAGACTTGCATTTCTCTAAAATGATAAATTACTTATGGGATGTAGGTTTTCTTGCTTAATAAGTTACATACAATGTGCCTATTTTAGAGAGGCTTAGCATTTAATAATACTGTGAGTATTAAAAACACCCTGTTCTTCAGAACTCTGGAACATGTAAGTAGGAATTTGTGTTGTGAATGCACAGATGTTGCAGGAGAAAGATTAGCATTCAGTTCTTGGGCTGAAGAACACGGTAAGTTTTATCTTGTCAGCCCGAAGTGGAAGGCAAGCGTGTTCTTGTTCCTTGGGTCTTTTCTGCAGCATTCAACCACTTTTTCCTGACAAAACCTGGCGTTGGTCCGGGGGAATGCATAAAAGTGGGCTGATGCCTGTTCTGAACTGATGCACCTATTGGCTAGCGTGGATGACTGGAGTCCTTAACTGTGTGTTTGCACAGGGAGCAATTGTCAGCTCCAATTCGGTCGCCCACGATCAGCCTCTGGCTGAGCAACTTGCATGGTTGGACATCACTGCTGAGGTGTTGGCAGCGTGCTGATGGCACACAGCTCCACGTATCTTTTGTCTTATCTGACTGTATGCCTGCTAATAAAAACAGTGCTGGTTCTTGGGCTAGACCTGAAGAAGTTCTCACTGCAGTTCAGACTCCTTCATCTGAGTGTGTGTTCCCATAATTAGTTAACTCAGTGTGCAGGTCTCCGGTGTTACTGGGATGATACTTTCTGCCCTTTTTGGTTGGTAAGCCGATGCTCTGCCCAGCCAACGTGCGCGCGTTTGGTGCTCAGGAGGCTCCAGCTTGCTCTGGATGTTGCAAAACAGCTCCCTCGCCATGCAGGTGCTTTGTCTTTCTCAGCAGTACGACAGTAGGAGTGATGGAGGAAGCAACATCAAAATAATGATTAGCCCTATTTGCTCTCTCGTTATGACAGTAGGTCATTAAAAGTGTTGAGCTCCTGTTTGAACGTGTTGTACAATATACGTAAATACCATTTTAGACTGTGATTTTTGTGTGTGTTTGTAATTATATCTACTCTGGTGTCAGTGGAAGCATGATTAATTTTTTTTTTTTGCTGAAGGATGCTGATATACTGGACATAGAAAGCAAACACTTTGAAGACCTGGAATTTCAGCAGCTTGAACATGAAAGCAGGTTAGACGAAGAGAAAGAAAATCTGACACAACAGCTCCTGCGTGAAGTAGCTGAATATCAGCGCAGCATTGTCAGTAGAAAGGTAAAAGCACTAATGCTCAATTAATTCGTTCTTTGTTGTTGAGCATAAAGGAGACAAAACACATCTACAACCTGCCCATCTGTAAGAAATGATGCAAAACTTTCTTCTTTGAAAAAGCTTTTGAAGCAGAGCAAAGATGACGGCCCAGTACCATCCCACACAGGTCAAATCTCGCACTTCTCCAAAAGGAAATAAATCAATACAATTCCATGCCCTGTTTGTATATTTGCATATGAAATTAAACTTTAATTTGCTACAAAAGGTACCAAAATGTTGTTTTTTCTTCTTTAAAGAAGGATATTTGTATGTTCTGGGTAAATCTACAGTTATTTTATGCTCAGGATGATGTTGATGTTAAGTGATTTTGTTAAAATAACAATAGAACACCAAATTAAGAAAATACCTTAGTTTTTAAAATCAGTTGCAAAGGTCCTATCTCAACCAATTAAGTACCAGTTTTTCAGAGATTAGAAGTTGCATCTCTAAATCAGTTCCGTTTGGTATATTGATACTAGTCACCACATTATCAAAGAATGTGTGCAATTGTTCTTCTGTTTCTCGAATAAATTGTCTCTTTACATTCTAAATCTTATTTAATTACCTCCTTCAGAGCAGTGGCCTATCTTGTAAACACTTCTTTTCCTATTGCTTTACTCATATGAATGAGTGAACTCCCATGAAAAGCATCTTGGCTGCAGATTATCTTGTGCTTTGAAAATAAAACATGTAAATTGTGATTATTTTCTTTTTATATTAGGAAAAGATTTCTGCTCTCAAAAAACAAGCCAATCATATTGTCCAACAAGCACAAAGAGAACAAGATCATTTTGTAAAAGAGAAAAACAACTTGATAATGATGCTGCAAAGGGTAAGTATTTATTGTCTTTCCAATATTTTTAGATTGTAATAAAAGAGCGTTTCATAGTATAAAGGAACGGAGAGCACAAGAAAAGCATCAGTTGTGTGGAAGCTAGCAAGTAGGTAACAGCATGGTAGCATTGTTTGTATCCATTAACCTTAAAAAAAAAAAAATCTTTTGTAACTAATCAGCAGATTTCCAAAGAAAAAACACTAGTGGCATTTGATAATCGAGAGGCTTTTAAGGTTCCTCCCCACCACCCGCGCTTCCAGAGGACTCAACCGGAGGCACCCACCTGGGTGCTGGAGCAGGAAGCCTGTTCTGTCTGTGTGGCTGCTGGAACTGTGCACAGAGAGTTCAGATTTTTGGCTTGTAATAGCCCACACAAGGCCACAAGATGAGCTACTTAACATCAGCTAACATCTGGTCAATAAGAAGCTGGCGTGAAACATTTACGTCAGTTTTATGTTTTGCTTTTAAGCATGAAAGAAATCACGTTAAGTTCATTAAGCAGAATCAGCATTTTCAAAATGCTGAAAGAAGACCTATTTGGTTTGGCTGTGATTATTATATAAAATCTTTCACTAGCTTTTCGTTCTGTGCCTCCATTTTTTGTTCAGTCCTGCTGTAAATGGATGAAGTTGAAGCCCTGCTGTGCAGTTTCTAGCCTTCTATCTCAGCGGGTTTCTTTACATGGTTAAGAAAACGGCTAGCATTTACTTTCACTGCTTGGCTGTTGGTATTTAACATAATATGTCTGGTTTTAACAGGAAAAAGAGAATCTCTGTAATCTGGAAAAGAAATATTCCACACTTTCTGGAGGAAAGGGATTTCCTGTCAGTCCCAATAGTCTAAAAGAGGTAAAGAGATTCACTGCTTTTGACTTTACCATAAGTAACTTTTAATAATGCTTCATACAAAAGCACTTTAGTATTTCGTGAAGTCCTGTTCATACAAATTTTTTTTGTTATGTGATTAAATTACTTTGTAAAGCTATTCATGGAAGTCCAAATGCATGCATGAGCAAAAATAGCTTCTCTTGACATTTTCCCAAATGTGACTGGTATTGCCTTAATCTCTTGCTCTGGAAAAATGATCGGGTGATGGGGGTGGGTGCGGGGGTGTCTGTGTTTTTAACTTTCTCAAAATAGGCAATTAAACCTCATTGAAGTGAAGAAGAATGAGGTCCAGGAATAACTGTATTCAAATACAAGTACAGTTCAGTCTTATTTTTGCACTGCCCTCCTTTATTCTAAGGCTCTGCAGTAAAGCATGACAACTGTACTTCTTGATCTTTTTAAAAAGCATTGAATTTGAAGACTTCAAGCTATTTTGGTTGTAAGATACCTACTGAGCTATTTATTTAACTATTTGGAATAGTTAGAGGAAACGTGTCAAATATTTCTTGCTGAAAAAAATGAGTTAGTTTGGGTAATGCATGATGAGACCCAGAGCTTACCCTGCAGCTGTCAAGACTTCGGAGCTTTGAGGGTACCACTTTAAGCCACAAATTCAGTGTAAGGCAAGCCACGGCCCAGTGCAAAAATTCAGTTAGCACGTATGATATTAGCATTAACTTCCCCGTATTTATCTTCTTGTCTTGACTTGATGAATCTGCACATTGCAGATAAACATGAAGTTATAAATGGAGAATTGGAAATGTAGCATTTAAAATACACTGACAGGTATCTATGGCTGCTTCATTAACATCTGCTTAAGAGGTCTGACTGGACTTGCTGGATCTGCTTGTATCGAAGCCCTGAACAAGGTCTCTGCCCCGTCTAATGATGTAGGTGTCACTGTGGGAAGCTGGGCTCTCGAAGTCTAAAGCAACCATGTGTCCTTTCAGCACCTGGGAAACGTGATCTTGCTTATTTGGCCTTTGCATTCCTGGTGAACCTGGGTGGCCTCTGGCACATGCCAGTGGGGTTGAGCACCCTTCCTCATTGCAAGCCACATTGCAGATGCTTAGACTTTCAGTGTCCTAGGTTGTGCTCTTACCTGGACATCTGACCTCCCACCAGGACATCTGGCAAGTCTAAGCTGCTTTTTTTCATTGCGAGATGGATCAGGTTGTTCTCTCACTAGAGAGTGGGTGCTGTCTCTGATTTTTATCTTTGTATCCACATAATGGTTTGTTTAATCACAGATATTTCAAAATGCAACTACATTAAGTGAGCCTGACACTTTTTTTTTTAATTGAAATGGATTATTCAGTGGTGACATTCTGTTCACTGCAGCAAAGTCAGTTAGGACTTGCTCCAAGGCAAACGAGAGAAGGAACAGTGTGGGTTATCTGTTTCATGCTCAGTGTCCCCATAGGCTCTGTCCTATAAAAGAAATGCCTTTCCTTGCCAGATATTATATTTGTCTCAGTCCAGTTAAATTTTTCTCTGACCGTTCCAGCACCTTTAAAAGTCAGGCACCAAGTGGTACATAGGCTTAAACAGACTGCCTGCACACAGAAGTTGATTTCACCATGCGGTTGTTGCTCATGTATCAGTCGAGTCTGTGGTCCAACGTTTCCCAGCTCCTCCTCACCAAAGCACGCTTTTGTAACTCTCTTCCATCCATCGTGAAGCTTACTTCTTGCATGCACAGCAACAGAGCGTAACACAGCCTCACGTAAAGAGGTGGGATGCTTATCCCGGTGCTTAAATGACTGAGGAAAATCAATGCTGTTTAAAATTTCAGCATTGACAAAATTACTTGGATGCCTAATATGACTTGAAACCATTTATTTAATCTAATGTAATAGAGGCCTGAGCTAATGCACAGCACAGTCATTTGTCGTTCCTTTTCTTAAGCTCATGGTGAATCCCCACTGGGTTTGTGAGTCTGAACTGACCTTTTTTCATATAACGGTAAAAGTGCTTTTATCCTCTGTAAAAATGAACACAGCATTGCATTCACAGACTTGCCAAGTTTTGGTTACTGATACACTGCTACTACAAGATGGTTAAGCAAGTTTTATGTTTATTTGTACTGAACTCTGTTTTACTGTAATACAGCCACATGATTTGAGAGGTAAACCTTAGTATATTATCGAGTCTCCTTCTCATTTAATAGCTCATCAAATGATACAAGAGTTAACATTTGCCTCCTATTTCTAGAGTTCTGCGTTCACAGTATGATACTTAATTTTCGAGAACTGTGTATCTGCTTGAAGTAACTGATAAAATACATTGAAAATTATATTAATAGATAGTAGATTTGGTAATTTTTTCAATCTGCCTTCTATGATCATTGCTAAATTTATGTATTTTGAAAAAGAAACACTATAGCAGTCTGTGGCTTCTCTTACTGAATTGCTGAAGTATACATACTGACACGCAGTGTGCTAGTACAGTGATAGAAGCATAGCCCCATTGACACCTCAATTCAAAAGCAGATTACCATCTTGATTTAAAAAGTAAGCATATTTCTATCTCATTTTTATAACATTGCTTCAACAGTGATTTATTCTTCCTGTTGCATAGCCTTGTTGAAGAAGTTAGGACATTTGACTTTTCACAGTCTGGCATCCTATACACCATGGATTAGAATCCATATTTTGTTTTTTAACTAACATTTGTTCAGTTAACACCAAAACACATGCAATAATTGTATTCTGCCACTGTGTCGCAAATCTGCCCCCATATATCTTCTCTGCAGGCAGAAGCGCACTCTGATGCCATGCCTTTCCTCAGTCCATCACCTCCTGTATGATTGTTTGAAAAAAAAAAAAA
>VZSC01018226.1:793656-808358 GCA_013398225.1 Steatornis caripensis | reverse complement strand
CCCCCCCCCCCCTTCAGTAAAATCAACGAAACAAGTACTGACGACCATTGAATATCAGGACTTTTTTATTTTCTTTCAATTTAATCAGTGTCAATTCTGCTAGATCCCTGTATTTAGCTGCATTACTTTCCAGATTAGGTCTAATTTTCATTTTAAAATGACAGTTTCATTCATTCAAACTAAATTTTCATAATGCACATGCAAGAATATATATTGAAAAGTCAGCCATACTAATCTTCATATATGTGTGTCCGTCGTAGATAATACAGGTATTTAACGGTTTTATTTCAGTTACGATTAACTTGTAAAATTAACCATAATATTGTAGTACCTTGGTCACAGTGCAGTTAAGACTGAGGGGATTTTCAAAATGCCTGCGCTGCTAACACATTATGTTCAGGTCACAAAATTTCTGTGTAAAATAAATGTTTCTTCTGTACTCTGTAGGGTATAACCATCAGCGTATCTGTGAAAACCAAAGGCAGAAGTCTCCTGAATTCTACAGCAGAACCGCATCCGAATCAAATGTGTATTTGAATAGTTTCCATTACCCAGATCGTAGTTACAAGGACCATGCCTTTGACACATTAAGCTTAGACAGTTCTGACAGTATGGAGACAAGCATATCTGCATGCTCGCCAGATAACATTTCCAGGTAAATGATCTTTTCTTTCTTATGCTGCAATGGTCATAGGGTTATAATGAAAAAAGAGAATATGTACATGTTGATGCTATGGTAATGTGAATGCTGCTAACTGGTTAAGAAAATTCAAGATCATTGGACAGGCATAATATTTAGTATTTGTGTAGCCCTTCGTAATCAGGTTTCACTGTCATCTCACCTGTTTATTTAAAGATGGAAAATAAAAATATGGAGAGGCTAAATGATAATGTTGAAGGCCACAGGGTAATCGGTGTGAGTCCTGAACTGAAATGAAGTTGTTGATGTTCTTTTCAGAGTGGGTTATACCTGAGCTTCCTTCCCTGGTCACCACAGGGAAGGAAGTTCCTGCGATAGGAAATTTCTCAGAGACATCTGCAGCAGTGAAGTACACTTGTTCTGCAAGTCCAGCATGCTAACTTACTAGAGCCTTATGCTGAAGCCCTTAGGGCTCCTCCTTTCCCCTCCCTTCTCTGGGTCAGCAAAAACAAGGAGGTGACACTGAGAGGCTTAGAGCCCTCGGCTGCTTTTCTCATCCTCAGAGGCTGTCAGCTCAGACACCGCTCCTGAGAGAAAAGGAACATCAGTGATCTGTGTTAAAAGTCCAGCTGAGTATCAGAATTGTGTGCAAACAATTTTATTCTGACAGTCTGGATTTAATGACACTGCCTTCATTTCTGCTCGCAGTCCTGCCCCAGCAGTTTCACAAGTGTAAGTGGAGGCTGATAGTTAAGTACAACGTTCTCACGGGATTAAGAATCCCTTGTGAACACAAGGACAGCTTTTTTGGCTAGCATGTTGTGTTTTATTCACCATCTGTTTCCTGAAATAGGGTATCAGCCCACTGATTTCCTCTTGTAGTCTTTATCACTGCAATGTTAATGGTTTCAGAAAATAAGTGGCACTCATTCTGAAGGGTGGTGGTTGGGGTTTTTTTTTTTTGGTTGTTTGGTTAGTTTTGGGGTTTTTAAAGTAAAAACATTAGAACTCAGGTTTTGAGGATTTCTGTTTTAAGTAGATACAGAGTGGGCAAGTTTCTGATAGCTGGAGACAGGCTGGGAATTAACTGTCTCTGCAGTGATCTAACATGGCAGTGGTATGAAATCTGTCTCTTTGTGACTTGCTGCTCTGCCCATTTTGGAGGAAGATGGCATGTGTCTGAGCTACCTCGGGGCCGTCTCCTAAGTGGAATCTCCAGCCTGCGAGGGGAGAGACATGACAGCTATTGAATTTCACTGGTGCTGTTTGCCCTTCTGCCTCCCTGTGGCCCTTCTGCAGCTTCCAGCCAATGCTGGAATTAAAAAAAAAAAAAAAACAACCCGAAAAAACCAAACCAATCCAAAACCCAGAAAAGGATTCATACAACAGATCCTTCTGTTTCTCACAAGGCAAAGTAAAGAAAAAGAGTCTTGGCTGATTTTGTTGACAAAACTTGGAAGATGGGCAGTTAATTTTCCTTGACAAAACTTCCCTTAAGCAAAATTAATTCAAGTTGGTTTAGATGGTGTTTGAGAATCTTTTCTGACCATATCAAAGAAAAAAATTTTATCATGCTGACATGTTTAAAATATGTAAGTTACATTTTACTTTGTCTAAGTTGAGAGAGACTTTTTTTTACTGGAAATATGTCTGTGCTCAAAGTATAGAAGAAACAGAACCGCTGTAGTCCTTCATCACCTCACCAAACAGTAGTTGTTCCAAGGTTCGTTAGGAACTTATTTTTTGTGGCCGAGGTTTCAGAGATTGTGATCTTTTGCTACGCGTTAATTTCTGCTAGCAGGATAAGCAAATCAAGGATGAAAGAATTTAACTAAGCTGAAGTGTTCAGCAGCTTATTATGGGGAAACCTGCTGCAATTAATGATCTTCCAGGTTGCTCAAATGACTTTTAATTTATGGCCTTGTTGCTTTTACTGAAGTTGGTTGACCCAGATTCTCTCAGCCCATCAGCTACACATACTTTGGCCAAACTAGGCTTAGGCATCTAAGTCAGTGGCCTCATTTTTTTCAGAGACAATAAGCTTTCAGAGTTCAGATAGATTTCAGATGGATTATACCTTTCCTGCAAGCCTGGGTTAAATAAGGTATGTTATTTTTATATTGTATTGTATCCTCTCATTAAACATATCCCCAGTATCAGACAGAGAAATGTCTCCAGAAGACTCTTACACGTCTGACAAAAAACATGGTCTTACACACATAAGCGTCAGAGGCGTGCTCAGAAAGCAAAGGATGTTGTTCGTTCTTTTTTTTTTTTTCCTTGCCCAGGACACGTATTTGGACTATTTCCATTCTACCTGTGTTCCTCCGTAGATGGTCTATATATATTAAGTAGCGTGAACAAACCTGCCGTCAGACACCCACTTCCCCTTGAGTGGTCCGATAGCGTTTTCAGTACAACAAAAAGGGTCAACTTCCTCTCTGCTATAAACGTTTGAATCAGTTTCATTTCCTCATGTTGTGCTTGAGTGTAATGGCATTATTAATGGTAATACAGTAATATTTAACATCAGCTATTTTTCTTGAACAGGATAAGATGAAAAATAAAATGGAGAGCATGCCACAGAAATGCCATAGTCGAAATGGCTGTTAAATTGAGATGAAACAAAGAAATTGTATTGGAGAAAAGCAGCAAAAGGAAAAAGGGAAGGCAAAGGTGACAGCATTGTTGTGCTGGGCCAGGATCTAGCACGCTGTGATTACCCTTGTTTCTTTGGGTTGCCCGTTACTTTAACTAGTAGATCCATCCTGACACTGCTTTGTCACTGAATGGCCTTTATGCATACCTCTTAATCCTACTTATTTTCATGAAGCAGTTCTTGATGATGAGCTCAGTGAGACACAAAACAGAGACAGTCTACAGCCAGGAAGACTTAAATGGTATATTTAGATGGCTACTAATGCAGGCTCTGAGGATCGGTAGCGTGTTCTGCTAGGACATGGTAACCACCTCCATCCATATTCTGTTATCTGAGAGAAGATGGCATCACAGGGGACGGACAAGATGTGTCTTTAGGCACTTGAGTCTGCATTTTTCAGAACTCTCTGTGGGGATGTATACATTAAGAGCGTACCATATACTTTATACATAATTTTTTGTTAGTGTCTACTGCACTGAATTGGATCAGAACAGTATCAACTCCATTCTTAAACTGTCTAATGTTGGACAGCAAAATACATCTTTAAATACCAAGTATTCTTTTAAATATTTGATTTTTTTTTTGTGCAGTGCTAGCACTTCAAATGTTGCAAGAATAGAAGAGATGGAGAGACTTCTGAAACAAGCACATGCTGAAAAAACTAGGCTGCTTGAGACCAGGGTAAGCATAATTTTATCAGTAAAAGCAAAGAGTGGGCATGTTAGGCAACATCCTCCTGAATGCAACTTTGGACCCCAAATAGTTTACACCTAATAGACACTTCAAAAATTACTTCTCCCCGCTTAGTTTGGTCTGGTTTCACCTTCATGCTACATCTTTGAGTCCATATGCCGTAGCTGCTATCTCAATGGGTGAGTTGATGACAAAATCCCATCAGAAGCTAGGTCAGCATTGCTCCTACACCTGCTTAAGAACAACCTTTCTAGAGAGGTAATACTTGCAATTCTGACTCCGATTCTCAGTCCACTTTGCTGGATATATATTCCTGCCTACTTAAGAGGCAAGAAGGGATTTAGTCCTAATTAGAAACTACATTATCAGCTATAGTTCCACATGTAATTGAAGTTCTTAATGTCCTGTGGTATTTAGGAACGGGAGATGGAAGCTAAAAAACGAGCTCTGGAAGAAGAGAAGCGCCGCCGAGAGCAACTGGAGAAAAGATTGGAAGAAGAAACTAGCCAGAGGCAGAAATTAATTGAAAAGGAAGTCAAAATACGTGAGAAACAAAGAGCACAGGTGAGATATGTTGACATGAAATGGTTCTTAAGTGTCAGACCTCATCCTGATATACAGAAGGAACTAAGTGCATTTCTGCTGATGGTAAACAGAACTGCCTTCAATTGAATAGATGGATTTAGTATTTCAGAGGTGTGACTGTGCCGCTAAAAGTATGTTCAGGCTCTTGGAGCCTTACATACAGATGTCTAGGTATTAATTTCAAGTTAAATAATAGCTTAGATATCTATTCAGCATCTTATGTCTAAAGTATAAATATTAGTTCTACAATGTTTGTTACTGAGTATGGGCAGAGCAGAATTTTTTAGCCTGAACAACAGAAACCTGTGAGTTTGTTAATTTTGTAAACCATTGGTGTGATTTTCATTTCTTTCTTATTATACATAAAATATCTTGGAATGTGAATTTTCACTTCCAAATATTTGACTAAAAAAAAAAAAACCAGATAAAGAAGCTTTTCCAGCTCCACATCTACTCTAGAGAGGAAATAGCATTTTTCCTAATGGTACTGGGACTATGCAACATGGGAAGCATTATTTAACTAAAACAGTCTTACCTCCTACATCTCCTTGCTTCTTATTAGGATGTAGAGGTATCTTGAGCTTTATTTAGGCTCAAGGATCTTGCCTATTTGTTTATTCCACCACAACTGGTAAGTTCTACAGGGTACAGCAAATAGACTAGGCAGTCGTTTTATTGTTAGTATAGTATAGCAAGACAATATCTCCATGTTAATGTATGTAACTGCAGAAGATTCCATATCATATTTGAGTATCTTCCTGCTTTTATCTGTGCTACCTTTGCTAAATCTTTGTTTCATGAGTTACTATTATTTTTTTTTATGAACTTTCCTACATAACTTGCCTTTCTAATTGATAACACTAAATCAGAACAATAGGACAACTCCAGAGGAACTTTAAGCTGTTTCTGGTTAAATATATCCATTCCTTTGTTTTTATATAAAATGTAATTACCAAGTGTTAAATTTCGTGCATACTTTATTTGGATGCCTTCTTTTTTTCCTAAGAAATTTTAATGACAACTCAGTATAGTGTAAACAACAATGCCATGCTTATATCTTTATCCCAAATCTGAGCATGCATGTGTTGTAATAGCATGCCCTATCAGTTACTGCTAACTGGCAGACTTGGCAGAGAGGCTGAAGACTGAATTGCACTTGCCAAAGCTGCTGCCAGCTTGGATCATACAGGACCGCATAATTTTAGAAGGGTGCTAAGAGTTCCTGTGGGCAACACAGTTCCCATTGCGCCGAGAAGCTCTTGAGAATGCAATGAGGGAAAGTCCCTTTGATTTGTGACTCAGGGTGGGATTTAACAGGCTAACTTTAGGCATGGAGCAGGGGCAGATTAGATTCTCCAGGTCACTGACTTCTCGAGTTGGGGAGACAGAGAGGGAGATGCTCCTTTCACGTGTCGTTCAAAGCACCTAAATTCAGCTTGTGCTCTGAATTGCCCTGTGATATAGCTTATGTCTGCCTTGACTGCAGCAGTAGCCTTGGGAGACTTGTCTTCTGTGTTTAAAACAGGGGGTGGGGGGCAGTGCATATCCCCTCAGCTGGCAGAGGTCCCAAATCACTACTCCCTCCTGCTTGTTCCTCCAGCTTACCTTATCTGGGTTTGATGCAGAGTCTTGAACTACAGTCAAGAATGAGGCACAATTTCCTGGGCTGCTTTGCAGTCTCTTGGAGAGGGGTGCACTTCAGCTCTCCATACCGTATTGCTGACTGTGGACTAGATACCACATTTAATTTGTTCAGAAGAAAATAATTCTATTTTGTTCACAGCAATCTCTGTGAAACTAACTAGTGATCACGCTTCACTCTCATTATTAATTTTTCCTGTAATAGCATGTTCTTCTTATTTATATTACACTTTGCATGAAAATACCTGTAGCAGTAAAATAGTAATCAGTGAGAGATGTGTAGTGAGTATCTAGCCCAGAGAAATAAAGGGTTTGCTTAATGTCATGGAGATGAAGTTCTTACACTTCATCTAAAGCAGTAACACACCTTTACATTTAATTAATGCTTTAATTCTAAAACAACCTTTCTATTCTGTGGCCCTTGTTTTACCAGCTTATCAAATGATGATTTCAAGAAACTCCTGTGCTCTAATCTTGCTTTTATGAAGTTATCCAACAGTTTGTAAAGTTACAGGTTTCAAGGATTTTTCTTTTAAAGAAAATTAGGGCTGCAGCAAAAGCTCTTTATTTTTATTACATTCATTCTTAGAGTCTATGGGCACTTTGCAGTTGTGTCCTTGCAGCAGAATGAGTGAAGAAGTTAAGACTTCTGTTAAAGATAATATGGTTTTCTTGTCTTTACTATAGGCCCGTCCTTTGACTCGCTATTTGCCCATTAGAAAGGAAGACTTTGACCTACGAAGTCACATCGAAACAGCCGGTCACAACATAGAGACCTGCTACCATGTCTCCCTCACAGAGAAGACCTGCCGAGGCTTTCTGATTAAAATGGGAGGAAAAATAAAAACATGGAAAAAAAGATGGTTTGTTTTTGACAGAAACAAGAGAACTTTTACTTATTACGCAGGTAGGTTGCAGGATCACTACTGGGGTACATCTGTCCCTCTATTTTCCTACCAGCCTCAGCTGAGTTATGAACATGTAAGGAATCCTGAGTAAAATTTAGAACACCCAACGAAATGGAAATGTATGTACACATACTCTTAGAGCTCATGCAATCCCTTCCCTGTAGTGCTCAATCCTAAGGCTAGGTAAGACAGAAATGAGCGTAACAGTCAAAGGGCGAGATGTGGATAGGCAAGAGGACAAAATGGAAGATCATCAGGTTCCTAGTAGACAAAATAATGGCTCCACATAATTTATTTCTAAATATTATATACTTCCCCCAATGACAGATGATTTCTTGTACCCTTCATACAAGCGTATAATTTATTATACTTACCGTGAAAATTAAATTGAATGCTTCTGCAGTCCCATTGCTTGATGTGCTGAAAAAATTTTCAGGAAATTAAGTATACAGGAGTAGACTTTTTGAGTTTGCCATATTTTGAGAGTGTAAGGAAATTCAAATGAACAATATGGAATACTCTAAAGAGGTTTCTGTACACTAAGTTGTGTTATACAATATCTGGAGCCGTTATAAGCATTACGTTAATTTAGTATCTTGGGGTAAACCTAGAAATTTGGAATTTAAGAACACAGATGTCTCTCCGATTGCTGTGCAGATCTACACATGGTTTGACTTTGAAGTGCCAGAGAAAGCCAGAAAAATTACTTTGTGTTCTGAATATTTATTGTTAGGAGAGGCCAGACAGGGGGCATATGTAGGATGGTCGTTGCTAAGAAGCAGAAGAAAATCTTGAGAACGAAAAACACCCAAGCAGTTCCATTTCCTTTTATGACATTACTGCTTTCCAGCAACTCATAAGGAACTTAAAATTGACAGCAGGGTTATGCATTGCTCAGTCCATCCTTTTTAAAATGCATATTTGAATTTATTACATTCATACGTTACATACCCGCTGAATATTTCTTACTAGTTAGCTGTAATACTATGAAGAATATAACGATCTTTTTTTTTTTTTGTTCTTAACATCTGGTTTATTGGTTAGCAAGGCCTGTAACAGACAGTAGCATTCCCATCTGGGACTGATTGATTTTTTTTTTAGTAGTTATGTTAATAGTTAACAGTTTTGGTTTTCAGTGCAGTACAGTTGCCATAATGCACTTTCAATTACCAAAGAAAACTTTTCATAATGTCTCAAGGGCTCCAGCCAACAAACATGGTTTCATGAGAATTCTGTAGCAGCTGCACAAAAACGTAGCTGCTTGTATGAGTGAGGATCCATCTAGATCTTTAAATATTTAGTAGACTTCCAAAATAAATATCGAAGCTGTAAATTCAGAGTAATTGAACTCTATGTGAATATACTGGTATATCATTTTAGTTCTGCAAGCGTACCGAATGAACAAAGACCTTATCCTAAAGTCTGACAATTTAGTGCAGTGACTGAAGTATCTGTGCGTTCTGACCTGAAGCATACAGAGAACTCTGCAAAGAGTGTTGCAATGGGAGCTTGTGGTACCTGAAATGCTCTTGTAACCAAGACCTCAGGTGGGGCTTGATAGGAGAGTGGATCACTGTTTGCTTGTACTGCATAGACAGTATACTTTGTACAGTATTGTATTTAGCTTAGTGTAATGTGTGCTATAATGTTGTAATCTTATACCTCGGTACTTCCACTGGTCCCTCGGGGGCTGGCAGGGAGATTCTCAATGCCGTGTCGTTTGGTCCCTGGGATTTCTTTTACCATCGTGTGAAGCTTTCGAAACTGCCAGCAGCTACCGACAGGATGTAAGCTGAGTTTCGTGAGCGTTCAAAATGACAGCAGAATCTCTCGTGGGACTGATAAACATGTTCTGCATGGCTGTTCAGTGTTAAGGTGATACTAACTTGGAGTCAGAAGGTATTTATTATATTCCCCTAATATAAAAGCACTGGGAGTGGAAGGAAGTTTGCCCCTCAGTGTCACATGCAGTCGTGATGCTTCTTAACGCACTCTGGGATTATTTAACGATTTCTTTTCTGTTGCAGGAAAACAGAGGGTACTGTAGATGTTTATCTGCCCTGTTCCCTTTTTCTTGTGCAACCTTATAGTTGTGACTGTTAAGATGTTAAGTTCACAGTCTGTCTCCTTCTTGCCCTAGTGATTCACTGCCTGATGCTGGGACAGAAGGCAGTATCAGAAGATGTCTAAAGTAGTTTAGAATTGACCCCCTGCAAGTGTCTGCTTCTTTCCATTGCCTTTAAAGGGAGATTAAGTCAGCTGTGTCTCCGTTGTGGATGTCAAAACTTAAGTGAGAAGACTCCCACGCTGTATTTCAGCTTTGCTGCAGTGGGGTATTGGTATCAGAAACACAGGTTGTTACCTGGTGGTACTCCTTGTTAGCAGCCTCTCTGGAGTAACCATCCATACAGGTGTTCTTACCTGGGGCACTCAGAAGCAAGTGGGGAGGTCCCTTCTGCATCAGGCGCAAACTGTGTCTAAACAGGAGAGCAGGAGAACAAGCAGTTATGATGCTGCAGTTGGTGGCCAGGAACTTTTAACCTCCTGTAGACCTTTCCATGTGTTAGAGCTCACAGAAACTTGCCTACAATCTGCTAACCTCACATTTGAATAATAAATATTAGCTTGAGACTGAGGGAGATTATTATAAATGGGAAGAAGCATTTTATTAGTAAGTACAAGCACAAAATATGTTCTAATGTAAAGCTTTTGCTATCAAATCGTATTTCAAATTTGCTTATCACAACAGTTTTCCTTTGAAGGCAAACTCTAGGTATTAGCCTGTGAGCTCTGCGAAGTCTGGCTGGCTTTCATGGAATTGGAAGATTGGATGTTATCTCGGAGACGTGTGTTCTTCTGTTGGCTAATACCGGCCATAATGTTTAGACACTTCAGTGAAGGAAGTAACTTGCAAATAGATGAGGAAATTCCAAAAGCTTTATTTCCTTGGAAACTAGGTGGAAACATATTAAAGCAGGAAATACATCTCTCAACAAAACTGACCAACTAGTAAGAAAGATTGAAGATTTCCGTGGGGTTTCACAAGTAGAAGTGTTAATCCAGTTACTTCTCAGCTGAACATATATGGAAATACAAATTAAGCTTTTGGTTCTTGAGGTACTGTTCACTTCAGTTCTCAAAAGCCATTCTCTCTTTTCCATTTTAGACAAACACGAAACTAAATTAAAAGGTGTAATATATTTTCAAGCTATTGAAGAAGTCTACTACGATCATCTAAAGAATGCATATAAGGTAAACTTTCATATTGTTGTTTTAACTGAGTATCATATGGCCGTACCCAAAGTATGGTAGCTGCTGTTGAGTCAAAGGGAGAGCTGATATTATTAAACAAACAAGCAAGCAAACAAAAAACGTTGGCATGGAGGAAAAAGGAAGATGAAGCCAGGTAAGTGATTAACACTGGGATTTTTTTGTACTGATGAAAGCAGAGATAAGAGAGCATCTGCCTGCCAAGTGATGGTCCCACATGGGATCTGCTGTAAGAAATTCCTTAGTCCTGCGGAGAGACCACTGAAATGAGTGACTTTGGCAAATCAAGGGATGGCTGTGTGCCTCTGTCACGGGGAGGGAGTTAACTGGTGCCAGCAGCTCATGGCACCCCCTGCCTCTCTCCTGTAATTTAAAGGAGCTGTGATCAAGCTG
Source organism: Steatornis caripensis (assembly GCA_013398225.1). Lineage (NCBI taxonomy): Eukaryota > Metazoa > Chordata > Aves > Caprimulgiformes > Steatornithidae > Steatornis > Steatornis caripensis. The sequence continues at coordinate 797,569 of VZSC01018226.1, read as the reverse complement.
AATATATCCTTGGCAGGTGGATTTGTGAAAGCCAAGGTGGTATTGACAGCTGGACAGAGTGGGGGAGTTAGTTGCTTGGGCACGAAACAACAATTTGGAGCCCAGTACTACTGTGTGATAGTCTAGCGGAAATAACATCGTAAAAAGTGTTTGTGCTGGATGCAAACACTTTGAACACTGCTCTGCTTCCAGTGCTGCAGTGTGGGATGTAGTGGTTACAGCATTTTTCATTTTACCTTTCTCCTTAACCCTACTGTAAATCTCCGTGTAAGAAATTTTACTTCTGGTGCCAATAAATGGCTTCGATTTCATTCTTTTGCTATCCTTCTTTCTGTCTTGTTTTAGAGTCCCAACCCGTTGCTCACTTTCAGTGTTAAGACGCATGACCGGATATACTACATGGTTGCTCCTTCGCCAGAAGCCATGAGGATATGGATGGATGTCATCGTTACCGGTGCAGAAGGCTACACCCACTTCATGTTATAATAGAAGGGGGCAATAGGGCATACTGCAATAACGTAACATATGAAGTTAGCCATATGTAGTGAAACCTGAAAAGCCAGTGAATACTCTGAAATGTCCTCCTTATGATGTGCACCTGAAACCTCGGAATGAGGTGGTTTTGCAAATGCATTGAAAAGGGGGGGCTTGTTACTTGTTTTAGTTGACCTTTATAGGAATGAAAGAGCTGCAGCTGTTGAGAGAATCATAGTGCTCCAAAATGGATAATCGGGCAATTTAAATAGCGGCATCTTGATTCAATGATAATTTTCTACAGATTCTCTTATACAGAGAAAGTCTTCATAAACTCATACTAAACAGTTTACAAATGTGTGTGTTCTCGTCAGTATGCAAAAATCCTAGTAATGGAATAAAAAGGTGTAATAAGCATATATTTTAATATGCAGCATTTGACATTTATAGGTGATTAGGTGACTTTTTAAAACTTTTAGTCAATCATTTTATAAAAATACAAACAAAAAAGCAACCCTAAGGTACACACAATTCTTGCCTTAGTAGTCAAGTATTATAACAGAGCCAAAGAGTTATACGATTCCCTTATCGTAAGTGTTCTCCTATTGTTAGTTGTACCTAACTTTCTGTAAGGGGACAGTGCCAAAACTCTTCATGACTTTTAATGTAATCAAATTGTTACGATATTCCGTGTGTTCAAACACTCAGTGATGCTAACAGTATGTTGAAAGTCTACATCTTTGGAGCTCAGCAAAAAAAGGAAGGGATATCTTTATAAAGATGCACTTTTCCACAAGGATATGAAACAGAAACATGTGTATTAACTTCCTCATAGGGAGGAGTTTTTTTAATCTTCCCTGTTGACTAGAATGAGCTGATTCTAGACCCTACAGCAATTTTCTTTTATGTAGTAACATCCCAGCATAGTTCCGACTTAACTCTGTGCCAAGGGAACGCTCCACTGAAACCTCTTAAACATTGGTCCCCTAGAAGCCAGCATCAAAATCTCTACCTATCTAAATTCCTTGGAGCCAAGTTTTCAGCCCCGGAGAGTCTTTTTTAAATGCATATGTGCACAGAATAATGCTGTCAAATAGAATAAAAAGAGAGAGGCAAGTTCTAAAAGTTTACGCTAAGCAGTGTATGAATAAAAAACCCTGAAAATTTTAAGTAGCAGAGATTGAGATTCCTAAAACAATGAAAATACTGAGGGTGCAGTGGTCTTCCATTTTGAAATCACTTCCAAGTCCTTGAGTAATACTGCAAAAACATAAATTATTTAATTGAACTGAACTTCAAGAAAGTCTCTTACAATATGACTTCAAAGAGGTTCTATTTCAGTAATCAAAACTTATGTGGTTTGTGCAACAGAAGAAAGCACATTGGCCTTTTTTTTCCTTGATGAAAAGTTAATGGCTTCTGATGGAACAAATGAAAAACTGAAAGCAGAATAGAAATATGCTGGCAGAATATTTTTGTTATACTTTTTAAATGCTGTATCTGTAATGAACAGGTTGAAATTTTTTTTTGTGTGGAACACACAGGTGATACTGTTCCTCTAGCACGACGAACATCAGTTTCAACTTGAATCATGAAAGAAGGGACTTTTATTGCAAGATAATTGTTATCTGTGCACATCACAGCTTGCAATCTGATGATTTAAAACACTTATCAGAAGTAAATTGCTTTGGTTTATATAATTATTATTTTACCCTAATGTATCTTGATTTTACTCCGAAGTATGGTTATAAAGGTTTTCTAATAATGATTTTTGTATCCTGCATGATGCAATGAAGGCATTTCAATAAACATTTTTAAAAATACGCTTATTTCAAAGATTCATTTGCTGCTTCCTCTTGAGACATTTCTGCTTGTCTTTTAAATAGTCACATACAGTTGTGCAAGCAATTTTGTCTTTCTTAGTAATGCTTAATCTAACCATTCCATGTGTTTCCCCATAAAAGAGCTACGGAAAATAACCTTTCAGATGGCAGTGAAATTAGGAGTGTAGTCTGTTTACTGCATGTGCATAATAGAATACCTTTCTTTTTTTATGATGCCTGTTTAAAAAAATTATCACCAGCCTTGGATATACATGCATTTTTTTGTTTAACTGCAAAACAGAAATTGCTGAAGTTTAAGGGTTTCCCAGTTTTCGGCTTAGACATGACTTGAATTGCAGGAAGCATCAGCTCACTGTAGAAGCCCATGCCGTTTTATGATTTTTTTCACTAAGTTTGCTGTCATTATCACAAAGCGTGGTGGACATCAAGACAATGTAAGCAAAGTGTGGTGGCAGGCATCATCTTCTACGATCAGTCTACAAGCCCTCCAAGCTTATCCCTGTTAGAGTGGAGTACCCTGAAGGATGTTGGGCATTATTTTCTTTCTGGGTGGCCGCCACAGCCTGTATGTAAAAGGCACAGCACATGAAGACCTTGTTATGGCTACCATTCACAGAATCACAGAACAGTAGGGGCTGGAAGTGCCCTCTGGACACCACCTAGTCCAACCCCCCTGCTAAAGCAGGTGCCCTTAGAACAGGTTGCACACAAATGTGTCCACATGGGTTTTGATTATCTCCAGAGAAGGAGACTCCACAGCCTCTCTGGGTAGCCTGTTCCAGTGCTCTGTCACCCTCATGGTAAACAAGTTTGTCCTCATGTTCAGGTGGAACTGCCTGTGCTCCAGTTTGTGCCTGTTGCCCCTTGTCCTGTCGCTGGGCACCACTGAAAATAGCCTGGCTGCATCCCCTTGAGACCCGCCCTTTAGATACTGATAAGCATTGATCAGATCCCATCTCAGTCTTCTCTTCTCCAGGCTAAACAGACCCTTTCCTCATAAGAGAGATGCTCCAGTCCCCTCATCAACTTCGTGGCCCTCTGCTGGACTCTCTCCAGTCGTTCCCTGTCTCTGTTGAACTGGGGAGCCCAGAACTGGACACAGTACTCCAGATGCGGCCTCACCAGGGCAGAGTACAGGGGGAGCATCACCTCCCTCGACCTGCTGGCCACACTCTTCTTAATGCACCCTAGGATGCCATAAACGAGCTGATTCAAACGCCCTGCAACCCAAGAAATGGCCAAGCCCTGCTACAGGCAACCGAGGGAGGGACCGTCGGCTTTGGAATGTCCTGTCTGGCCGTGCGTTAAGGGCCAGGTAATTACGTGCACCACATTATAAATATGTATTACAAAATGCGTGCTTTAGCAATGGCTCATACCCACGTACATACAGGGAACATGCTGCACGGACGTTTCCAGACTGGGTCCCGTCTAGTACACAGAGGCCTTCAAGGAGGGGTCCCCCTCCAGAACACGTACGCACCTTGGGAAACGCTCACTAAGCGTTTTTATTGACAGAACTTACTTTCCTGCTGCTCAGGTAAGCATACAGCATTAAGCACCTGCACCAACACCCCCTCGCGCGCCCGCACCGC
>VZSC01018226.1:746295-793274 GCA_013398225.1 Steatornis caripensis | reverse complement strand
GGGGGGGGGGAGGGCGGGCATGCGTGTCCGTGGCGAGCGCGCGTGCCGTGCGCAGTGGCCGCGGGGCGGTGTGCGCGCTCTGGGCAGAGCGCGGGTGCGGGGAGCGGCACCCCCTCCTCCCCGCTTCAGCGCCGGGTCTCGGTTCGGACCGACCAGGGCGCCTGTCCCGCCGTGGGGACGGGGACGCTAAAGCCCGAAGGGCGCCGTTCCTGACAGCCTTTCGCTCCCGTGGCGAGCCTGAGGCGGGAGGTTCGGTGTGTGTGCACAGGGGAGGGCAGGCACCGAGCAAACCCGTGCGTGCCCCCAGAGCGGCCGCTTTCCCGCCTGCGTTCGGTTCACTGCAGGCTCCTGCTCCTGCTTTCCGAGGAGCTGGAAGTACGAGGAAGTGGGCCGGTTCGTCTCATGGGTGTGAAGCGTGCCCGTGTGCGGGGCTTCGTCTGGCACCTGAAAGGCTTTGCGGGCGCCCGCTACTGGGCGCGACGATCCTCTGCCCAGAAGCACAGTGACCCCTCTTGCCGCTCCAGACTCAGCGCTTTTCTGACTTGCTGAGTTTATTCATTGCTTTAAATTTGACAGACACGTGCTCCTCTTGATGAGATAATCAGCCTCAGCTGAGGTTGCTCGATGTAGAACTGAGTAAAATTTGCTTGCCGCTACGGGTGCACGTTTTTTATCTGCATAAAAACATGAATGTCCACATGAAGTGTGGACAGTGTTGGGTCTATTATTTACCAGAGCTGTGTTAATCTGCTGTTGCTGTTGACAGTAGGTAGGTCACAGTGCTGCAGCGTTCCTAGGATTGTCCAGAGAGTTTCTGTGGCTTTGACATGTGGTGCTGGTCTCAGTCGCACTTTCTTTTGGTCATAACACCATTAAAATTGCACAGAGATTGTGTTATGAAGAGAGTTCTGTAGTACAAGGCAAGGGACCTGTGATCTTCCTGTAGCTAGCTCCTGCTGTCTGTAACTTGCTTTTGTAAATACCAAGTACCACCTTGCACCCTTTGGAAGTGCTTCCCTGCTTTTACCAAGGTTTTTCACTGAAAACAGGAGGAGAAGTTACTGGGTAGCTGTTCGTTATTGATGTTTTTAACTGTCTAAAGGGAAGTCTGAGAGCATGACTCCAGTGTGCCTTGCTTCTGGATTGGCTGGGGTGGTTGCTTTAGAGTTTTGCGTTACTCAGGTTAGGATTGCTGCTGGTGCACTCACAGTAAGTTGATAAATGCGGAATACTAGTTTATGGAATAGCTTGCACAGTGGTTGTGTCTTGTAGCTGCAGTGTAAAGCCTGCCCAGTGCCAAAAGGATTTGAGGGTACCTCCAGAGTACTGCAAGATGGAAAACCAGTGACTTCAGAGATGGTTATCAGGGCTTAAGATGGAGAAAAATACTGCTTTTTCTGTGAAGTTTCGTGCTTCTTGGCGTATCTTCTATGTTACTGGCAGCTGAAGAAGTGACTGGCTTACTGATAGACATACACACAAATCAAAAGCCATAGTATGGGTGCATCTGAATAAATATGCCTTTACTGTGGCATTTGCACCCCTTTATAATAATTGATGCATCGGTAGGATAAAGAACTATCCCATTGTTTCAGGAAAGATTTAATGGTTATAAACTATAGTTCAAATGGTATAATTTCAGTTAGACTGTAGGAAAGCGCTGAATACTTGCTGCATCCCGCATCTTCTATGCATCCCCATTTACTCATGCGTATGCAAGCTCAAACAAACAATGCTCCCAAAACCCCTTGAATGTAATCTCGCTGATAGTGAGAAAATGGAACTCAAACCTGTGGAACAGTTAAGTGGTGTGATACTGTCACGGCCTGTTTTTGCAGTATTTATCCGGTTGTTATACCACTAGGAAGCTCCGATGCATTCGTGATTGCCTAGTTTTTGTACCCTGCTATTGATTTACGGTACTGAATAACCAGTCATCTTCTAATCTAAGGATTAAGAGTATCAGGGTCTTAGAAGTTTTGACCAGGCTTTCAGTTTAACAGATTACGTTGCTGAGTGGGATAATAGAGCAGGTTAAGTCTCCGTAACATCTCTATGAATCAGTTGCCCTCACCCTACAGCAGAGGTACAATTGACAGCTAAACTTAGATTGAATACTGTAGCAGCTGTTGAGTTTCAGCATAGTTATTCATTAGTTAGTATTTCCTTTGTTAATCTTTTTTCTTTGTTTGAAACCAACTCAATTTTTTTGATGGTTATTAATGTGAATTACAGGGTCCAGCCTAGTGTTTCCTTCCCAAATGTGTCTGGTTTGTTATCTTGAACTAAACCAAAACAATTTTAGGTTAATGCTGATAGGAAAGCTTCTCTCATGTAATATGTTGCAGGTCACTTTGACAGCAGCTGAACTAAACAATCTTTTCTTTTTGAAGTCTTTGGGAAATACTTCGGTTTGCAAAGTGCTATTTCATTCTGGATAAACACAGAACAATCTGAGTACTGGAATAATGTATCCTCTCCAGCAAGAATACACCAAACCATGTAATGGGATATCTGTGCCTCTTTTGAAGATGCAGGAGAAAGTCATAACTTTGCAACAGTCAATTCTATTTATTCTTATAGAATGTGTTTAATATATTGCTCTGTACTTACAGCAAATGTAGCTTTATTTTGTTTTTTACCTTGTGTGCTTCATATCTGAGAAAAAGGCTGACGTGAAGATGGCATAGTGTTAAAATGAGCCTTTTTTTTTCTAGTGTTCCTGGCAATAATCTTTAACTGAAGCAGAAATAGCTGTTCATGTGATGAAAAAGGCTAGGTGTTATTTATTTGATTTCGTTTTAAACAATGCTAATGTTGTTTTACCTTCATCATGTTCAAAAAGCACTTCACAAGATTCTTTCCCATTTCCTGCTTTCAAACTTACCCATTGTACATCTGCTTCATACATCTTCTGGATCTGGGGGTTTGATGCAGGTGAAGTTTTGACCTTCAGTTTTACTTTTTAATCAAAAATTCGCCACCTCACATACTTACAGACTTACCATTGTACTTTAGTCCCAAAATGATAGTATTTTAAATTTACAAAAATTTACCAAAAGATTACAAAAATTTACCAAAAGATTTACCAAAATGAAAAATAAGAAAGCTCAACTAAACAGATGAAAAAAATCTTATTTCATGTGAAATGAGTATATATATATATTCAGGATGGTATAACATACAAGGACAAATTGAGTATAGGAAATCTTAGTGTTTGGCTTCAGCCAGCCGCTTTGCTAATTGCTGAGTGAACTCCTTACATGGCTGGCATTTAATGACTTGAGAATGAATTATGATCAGCTTGCTTTACCAGTTTGATCAATACTAGTTAGTCATTGAAGAGTATAGGAGATAGTTCTTTTTCTTTTCTCTTGAGCTAAAGTATCTTATTTTCACATAATATGCCCATATTTCCTGGATCCTAATTTTATAAAATATTAGTATTTCTGCCAAGGTTATCGTGATGATGGTACTAAATGTCTCTTTTTATTAGTTTGCAGGCTGAAATCTTCGGTCAGCTTTCTTACTCGACCAGATCGGCCAAATCTTGCGTATCATAAACTAAAGGGCAGAAATCCAGGGGTTATTTTCCTTCCAGGCCTTAATTCAAATATGAATGGTCAGAAAGCAACTGCCCTTGAAGATTTCTGCAAGTCTCTAGGTCATGCCTTCATCAGGTACATTCAGAGTGTTGTTCTTGAGAAAATGGAACAAGTATCATGGGTTGGGGGAAGGGATTTTAACAGAGTTATGTAAACTTTGGCATTTGGTTTGGAATGCATGCTGTGCTGCACGGAAGCTAAGAAGTGTCTTTTGTTTCAAATGTAGGCTTTCTGTCTGTAGAGAGACTGAGGTAAATCAGGAGAATGTATTCTGAAAGTAATTCAGAAAATTCTCTTGATAGATTTCTGTAGTCTAGCCAATGCTCTGTTACATTTAGACTATATGCACAAAAATGAAAAAGAAAGAAAACCGTAGAAATTTCAGTTTTAGGACCTGGAGTTGCAATTTATGTAAATGATCACTACAGGTGTGCTTCTTAACTGTCAAAGCGTATGAAGCTATCCAGTGCCTTCGGTGGTTTTAGAGGAACATGCACGTGCTTGGTGGTATTCTCCTTTGGTAGACTGGGTTGGATGCTGAGTTTCGTAAGTCTTTGTAGTTGGGATTAGCGTTTGAAGGGGAGTTTGTACATTTTAAAAATACTTTAAAGATTTAAGTATGTTGAGTTTTGGCTGTAAAGGAAGTTCTTTGGGAACTGTCCTGATAAATTTGGGTGTTGTTATATCAAATGGTAAGAGAATGCTGCATCACTTGATTGTGGTATTTAAACTTCTTTTCGTGTGGTTTCTGGTGCTAGTGGTAAGCAGGAACAAGTAAGAAAATACCCAGTGCAGTATCTTGTGCCCTGCTTAATTTGATTAACCAATACTGTTTAGTTATCTTCTGGTTGCTTGGGACAGTGCTATTAATGACATTTGGATGGTTACTTTTTCAGATTTGATTATACAGGATGTGGAAGTTCAGATGGTAACTTTGAGGAGTGTACAGTTGGGAAGTGGAGAAAAGATGTTCTGTCTATACTGGATGAACTTACAGATGGACCACAGGTTATATTTTATTTTTAAATATAGAATGCTTTTTGTCCTCAAGGTAGAACATTAATCAAAAATATGCTGTAATAGCTCTGGTCAACAGTAGCTTCTGTTTAACAGCTTACACCTGCTCACTTTGAAGCTGAATCATTTGAGAGGTCATATTCGTAGGACCTCTTTTGCAGGCAGGTAGATCGCAAAATCGTGGAAACATGGTTTGGCAGGACCTCCTGGTGGTCATTGGTTTGAGCCTCCTGCTCAGAGCAGGGAAGTCTGAGTAAGCCTTGTGGTGGAGGTTCCACCTGACAAGCAACAGGGAGCTGCTCTGGTATGGCACAGCCCTCTTCACGACAGTGTGTCACTGTCCCAGTGCCAATGCATTAATTAAAGGATTTGCAGGAATGTTACAAGATAATATACTCTGTATGATAAAACAGCTTAAAAAAATAGGCAGAAGCAGCATTTGACTTTTAAGTTACTTCAGAAATGACTGTGAGAACCTTGAAATCTCTTGCAACCTGGAAATACTTAGTATTGTGTTTAAAACAATTTTGTATTATGAATTGCTTTTGTTGACCTCTTTCCCTGCACTGAGCCTTTACCATGTGCATTTATTTTAAGAAGGAAACATAAAGTGTGCATGTGATACTGAATTATTTCAACTCTCATTTTGTTTACAGCGTGTCAGTCTCAGACAGCAATAACCAGCCATGCCAAACAAAAAGAATAATAAAATACCAGATCTTGTGGTGCTTACTCAGGCAAAATTTCCTCTGGAGGTGACAGCGGTTCTGCCTGGGTAAGGACAGCAGGATTATACCCAAAGTTTAAGTAGTTAAACAAAATGAAAACTGATTCTTTGTAAAATTTAAAAAAAGAAAAAAATGCTGTTTCCTGTAAAATAATAGCTTGTTTTCTCTCTTTTAAGATTTTGGTGGGCTCCAGCTTGGGTGGATGGCTGATGCTTCATGCTGCAATAGCACGCCCAGTTAAAGTAGCTGCTCTGGTTGGAGTTGCTGTAGCAGCAGACCATCTTGTAACAACTTTTAAGAAGCTTCCCATTGAGGTAAATGCTGATGGTTGGCTTTTGTGCAATCTGAAAAAAGAAAATCTATCAAGCATTTAAGAAATTTTGTTGTTCAAACTGTGCTTTTTCTGCAAGTCTTCCGGTAGTTTTTCTGTGTTTGTGGTGGAGGTAAGCTGAAAATTTATGTTAATCTAGAAGTCTGCAAAATACTATGCTTCTAATATGAAGCTAGTGTGAAGTCTTCCTAGAATGTGTTCGTAGTATTACTGTGGCATATAGGGCGTGAAGTCAGATCCCTGCAGTTCAGCAGTCTCTTAGATTTCAGTGCTGAGTATCTTATATTTGCATTCAAATTGGATCCTTGTGCTTTCAGGGATGGAGAAGTAGCTGCCAAAGCAATTGAGATGGCAGTGGATGAGATGAATAGTGACACAGGTTGTGTGTGTAGAAGGGGAATTCTTCAGATAAGTGTGTTTGTGAAGACTATAAGATTTAGGTGGTGGAAGTCTCTTTCTGAGTTGCTTCCTTTATGATGATAATGTCCAGTCTTCAGGAAAGAAAATCAGGTGTTATAATGTGACAAATAAACATAGCAATAAATAGCTCATACTTTAGAATAATGTAAATGTTTTCCTGGTTTTTTTTTTTTTTGTAAGGCACTGTGTAGTGTCAGTATTGCTACTTAAGGTAAGATTCTGGAAATACAGTGTTTAGACACAGCTATTGTGGCAAAGACTGATCACTGGAAAATTTCTTTTTCCCGGGATTCTCCTTGCTTGAGGTTCAGTGAACTGATTGAAGCCAGAGAGATTTCTTGTTTCTTGTGGCTATACGTCTTTCTCAGCCAGAAACTATCAGAAATAAAAACTTAATTTCATTGGCAAATCTTAACTAGATTAATATGCAGGAGGGGCATGCCACATAGCTTTTGCGACATGGTAGAGGTTTTATCTGCTCAGATGCTGGAAGGCGAACAGGAGTGTACCTTTTCTGCTAATAAAAATGGACAAAGCGGAATTTTGTGCCTGGGGAAGTTTTACTCCATGTAGAGCAGAAATGGGTTGAGGCGCTCTAAAGAACTCAAATGATCTGTCTTGTTTATTCTTTGCTCTTTTTTTACAGGCACAAAAAGAAATAGAAGAAAAAGGTGAATGGAAGTTTCCAACAAAGCATAACGAGGAAGGGTATTACTCCTTGAGACATGACTTTATCAGGGAAGCAGAAAATCACTGTTTGCTAAATAGTCCTATTCCGGTAATGTGTCCCATACGACTCATTCATGGCATGAAGGATGGTGATGTCCCTTGGCAGATCTCTATGCAAGTTGCTGATCGTGTTTTGAGCAGAGATGTGGATGTTATCCTCCGCAAAATCGGCCAACATCGGATGAGTGAGAAAGAGGATACAAAACTTCTTGTGAATACTGTTGATGATTTGATTGACAAGCTGGCAACACTAGCATAGGCTGCAGAGTAGCATCTGTGCATGAACTCTACACCTGACTGTTCCATGAGTAGCAGAAACCCTGTTCGTAACAAGGTGACGCCAGGCCTGTGACTATCGCAGTAGGAACTGAGCTTTATCTGCTGTTTCCTTACCTCTGTTTCATAAATACAGGTATTTCATTAATGCTGCATTTGCACAGACAGTCCAAAATGTGAAGGAGTGCTGCTGTTGTGTTTAGAACCTCTCCACTTAACCTTCACCACTTAAACCTTTTTTCACGAGCTTCCTACGCTTTTCTACTGAAATGTTGATTCGTTTTTGTTCCTGTTGGCCTCTACGGTAAAACTTTTAATTTCCCATGTCTTTCACAGCTTTTCAGTATTGTCCTTTTGCTGTGACGTTCTTGTGTCTGAAACCATCCGTGCGAGGCAAAATACAACCTAAGTGTTTATTAAAGTTACTGTTATTAGAAATAGTGAATAACATGAAGCATAATAAACAGATTTCAGGTAAATTATTATATTGTTCTTAAGTACAGTTAAAATGGAGAAGTGGTGTGCTTGGGGTACTATGTAATGAAGAAGTTAAATTCTGACAATGCCTCAGGGCTTCAAAGTGCAGCTAGAGCTCTGTTGTCTGTGCTTATCAGTAGGGTTTATGTTCCCTTCTCCAGGCTGCCTTTTTGTAATAGTTGATTTGTGGGTCTACTATTAAGGCAACAATACATAATCTTGGTGTAAACTGAAACTGGATCAATACAATAACTCTTGTAGTAAACTCTTTAAAGTGGGGAATACAGGACCATAGGGCATCACGGCCTCTTTTCTGTGACTTGAGAACTGTGGATTATTGGCAATAGTGTCTTCCAGAGTTAGGAATTTGAGGTACACGATTGCAGGCCTGAAAACTTGTAACTGAAACTTGATGGTTGGACAGTTCTTGTAAGGTAAATCCTTAGAATTTAATAGTAAAAGGATTTAATTGCAAATGTGACAATTACCTGGGTTTTTTCCAAAAATATGGTGCCATTCATACACTTGAGAGAGATAGGGGAACTTCCTTAGGTGACAGACTGGAATTAGTTCAGGTTGGCCTTGGTATGAAAGAAACATCAGTCAAAAGTTTATAGTTGTTTCTGGCTCTTCTGTTTTAAATAGTAAGTGGCATCACTATTGCTACCTTTGAAAAGACTAAAGTTCATAGGGGTAATGTATATCTAGAGGGTTTGTTGTTTTCAGTGTTAGCATTTTCTGTAGTACACTGTCAGTAGAAGAACGTTGTATAGGGCTTTGCTGAGGTAGTGGGTCTTAATTTAAACAAAACCCAAACGAACGAACAAACAACAAAACAACTAAAACAAACCAAAACCAACAACAAAACAAAGAACCCCTAAATTTCAGATGAATTCTCGTGAAGTACAGTTTTATTTAGGCTCCAATACTACAAAACCCAAGAAGTTGCGATGTAAAACATTTGAATTTTGGTATCAGAGTAAAAAAAGATGGCTCTAGTTTAGATGCAAACCTTCTAATTCAAGTGTACCAATTCCCTAATTCGGGTAATCTGGCTCAGGATACTTGTTTGAGGAATTACAACATTCCATGAAATCTTGTTTACAGGCATTTCTGAAGGGAGTAGACTTTCTTCTGTCTGTATGAATATGTGATTCATTACTTTCTTAAGCTTTAAAACCTCTTGAATATATCTTTTACATTTGAGAAAAATTAATTCAGGTAATTTAGGTAAATTCCTCAACCACTTCCATTCCTGGAGGTTGAGCTGTGTTCATGTTTATGTATTGTTAAACAGTTGTCCTCTTTATATGTATTCAAGTGATTTGCATCTGATAAAACCTGAAACATGATTTTGTGAGTTTTAAAGATACAGTCAAATCGAAATTGTTACTTCAAAACTTTCTGCTCTTAGCTTACCTACAACAATTTTTTTTAATCTACTTTTGTCACTTCTCTTGGATTGCTTTATCTCTTAATGGAACAAAAAATTGAAAAAAGTGGACTGCAGTAATTCCAAAGGAATTAATTTCAGTTAAGGCCCAAAGTTACCAGTTGTGATAGATGTACTTTTTGTTCACATGTATTAAAGTTGTTTCAGTAACTGAAAAGTTTTGAGCTATTTTTTTGAATTGGGAGTTACACCTGTACACGTTGGATTGAACTGTAGTACTTCAGACAGGGAAAAGCCATTGCACGTCTGCATAAACTGTAGCTGTGTATTCTTCTTTAGAGGATTGCATTGTATTCGTTCAAAGCTTCACTTTAGCTTTGATCAAATAATTGTTACTTCTTTGGTAAGGTCTTTTTGTTACGATGTCTTAGAGCAAGACATCTAAAAACAGACGTGAAGGGAAGCAGTTGTATGACTAGTTTTCAGGTAGGTTGGTTTGATGGTGTGTTTTCCCCCCACCCCCACCGTCGTTATTCTGCTGTAATAACATCAGGTGGAAGAAGGCAGCACAACAGGGTTGACACAGCTGTTGAGGATACAAAACTGCAGCGTTGCTTGCTCAAACCACAGCGTTCCTGAAACTTACTCCTAGGGAGGTTTTTTTTTTTTGTGTGCCACTTGTTTTGTAATTCTCTCTGTTTTCCTTCTCTGCTTGCTAAGTGGAGATCAGTGGTAGCATTTACATGCCACTTTTTAAATTCAGTCTATTAAATATAAAGAGGTGTCTCTGAGGTAGACCTTAGGCAGATGGACTTTTTCCTCTGACTTTGCTACGATAGCTCCATTGGTATTCCTCTTTGCAAGCAGAGCATTTCCCTTGTGTCCGTGCTGGAAATTACCAGCATTTTGATTGCTATCAGCTTAGCATGTTCAGACGCCTGAAAGAAGGGATAGATGATGGCACAGGTAGGACATAAATCTCTCTGGTTTAGCTGTTGACCTACTGGAAAGCTTTGAAAATCTTGAATAATGTAATATTCACATATGACGGTGTTGTTCCGATTCAGTAGTATGTTTTGGCCCCTGCGTCAATGTTTGTGGCATCTCTTTCATCTTTGCCAGTGGATGCCTACATAGTGAGTTATTTTCAATATTAGTCATGTTTAAAAACAAGTGTTTCTTTCCTCTGGAGAAATACTGTATTAAACTAGGCTATTACACATTTGGAAAGCTCTGTATAGTGCAAATTTTTAAAATCCTTTGTCAGTAATTCTTATGTTCTGTTTTGTTCCTTTTTTACGGACTTCTAATTTGCTGCTGAATACAAAAGTATGTTTTGAGAATATAAAACATACATTTCCTCACAATAAGCTTGATTCTCACAAAATGATCAGTGTCTTACACTTTCAAATTTACCAGCCCTTGTCTTGTGCTGCCTCTGGGGGGGTTGGCTTCCTCCGAATACCTTAATAGACACGTAATTATTTTCAGTAGCACTCTTAGCTTAAAATAGCATTCTCATTGTTTTTCACTTTTGGCAGGTGTGAAAATTACTTCAGGGCTGGTAGAGGCATGTTGGGGCTGACACTGCTGTCACCCTACAAGGAGGCTCTGGACACTAACTGATTTTGATCAAACAATACTGGTTGAATAAGCACCTCGAGGTATTTGTCTTATATGTAGTGCTTAAACTACATTACATTAATTCGTGCTGAGGACTTAGTTATTCAAGTTTCATGAGTAAATAACAAAAAGCTTTTATAGCTAGGCAGGAAGCTTGACTAGCACATAATACGAAAGAAACAGGTAATCGTTTTCATTAAAAAGAAACAAAAGCATTACCAGCTGACTTCAACTGTCCCTAGTCCTTACCAACAGTTTCATTTCAGATCTGCTGGAAAATCAAACTACTTGAGACTCAAACTTGTGAAACAAACTATTCTGCCTTCTAAAAAGGAAGAAAATGGTGAGGCATGCTTTTTCATGTTTGGGATTAAATTCTGCAATACACCAGTATGTGTTGAAACAGTCTCGAAAGCTAATTCAACTTGTTTCCTAATAAACAAGTGCTCTTATTTTGTTTACATTGAGCTGTACTAATGTGGTTTTATGTACATGCATTTTTATTTTGTCAAGTATTCTACTTGTTCTGTCTCTTCTGTTCTTTTGCTTTGTATTACACACTTCAGCTGGATTTTGGTTGGGTTTTTTTTTTTACTTAAGTGGTATTAAGTGTTTTGTGTAGTTTCAGTTTTGCTAACTTATTTTCTGTTGCATCAACACTAAATGCAAACAAAGCAGTGTTCACAAAAAACCCTAGCTGGATAGGCCTTAGAAGAACTGCCTCCTGCTGTTCCATTTTTACGTTAATTTTGGTGACGTGCTCTCTTGGACATGCTGTTATTCAATGGGGCAAGGAGATTTATGGTACCATGCTTCTCGTACCATATTAAAATGTGATTACAGAGAAACTTTCAGCCAGCTCTGTGTCTGCAGCTGCTCAGATGTTTTCAGTGCTCTAGTCATACTGCAATACAGAGCTACAACATTTTCTGAACCAGTGCCTTGGTCAGACCTAGTCCGTTGGGTCTGTGCTTGTTATTTCTTCTTGGCCTCTGTCTCCTCCTCTGCGAGGGGGGAAAAAAACCCAAACAAAACAACAAGTGGGAGCGAAAATCATGCCCTGCAGAAGAATGAGATTTAACCTTCCTTGGTTTTTAATTTACTCAGTTGTGCTGTTGTAGAGAGGCCTCCCTTACCCTTTTGGAGTTTTTTTTTTTTCTTCAAAAGAAGTGCTAAGAAATTATGCTAAAGGCTTCCCTGGAAATAGAAGAGGGTTATGTGTTTTACCTGTCTTTAAGATCAGCGGGCTCTGCTTTGAGCTGATGTACAATTCAGTCAGATGCGTGAGAATGTAGAATTTCACTAAAGCTTGGTGAAAATTGAACAACTGTGTAGGGAACACGTACACAAATACCTACAATCGGTGCACGCTCTCATTCTTCCACCCTTCTTCTCAAGTCTAGCAGGGACAGGAAAGGCAGAGGGAACTGAGCTATTCTGTTTAGTAGCAAGCAGCTATTCCATTGAAATACACGGTTTTAGTGCCACCGTGCATGTTGCTGTTCTCCTGGCAGGTGTTTTCTAGGAGAAGAGATTAACGGCTGGGAAGAAGAGACAGAGATGAAGGACAAAAATACACTGCTCACAGATTTACTGCTCATAGGTCAGTTTTTATAGCTCAGATTTACTTGGTGACTGTAGGACCTCATCTCTCTTCAATATGCATTTGCCTAGAACAGAAGAATGTTAGTTACAGCCTTGGCCATGTTACACATAAATCTAAATTACAGGACCTATTGCAGTCTAGTTGCAGGCATTCCCTTGTAATTCTCTTTCAAGGCCTGCATACGTATGTTACATGGCCCGATGCTTCTATTCCATTAAAGAGAAATGAGCGTCCTCCATATGATGCAGTAATTGTAGCTTGAGATCTGCTCACGGGTGAGGGAACAGACATCTTCTCAGCCTGCTACAGTGTCTTGATTTGTGTTTGGCAAGGAGCTTCAGCTAGCTCTGCGTTTATATTTGGAATGAAAAGCAAATGACAGCTGCTAAAACTTCCAGTCACTTGGTTCTGAAACTAAAATACAAATTTAAAATGTTTTTAGGCCAGCGCGTGAAAGGTTGTGTTCTTTTTGGGCCTTCTGACCTGCACCATGTTGTCCGCTTGCCTCCCACGTGGCAACATGAGAAGGTCACTGCTGCCTGTCAGGGTGGAAGCAGGTGCTTGTATCTGTGGCAAAGGTATGCTGAACAGTAGCATGCGTAAGGGCTGGAGCGATAGAAATGGCCTGCCCAGACTTTTGTCCGGGAAAAGCAGTCCCTGAAGGACACGGGCTGCCTGAGACCAGGTCTGGGCCTTATGAGAATCCTCTCCTTTGCCTCTGTATTGAATATGGTTTTCTTGTAGAAAGCGTGCCAGGGTGTGCTAGCCCTTAGGACAGTAACTCTTGAAAAAGTCCCTGATGGCAAAGCCAAATCCCTAAACATAAGAAGCAGCATTTATTTAGTTAGGGTATTTGACTATGGTTGGTTGTGTGTAAATCTTGCTGTCTGGTTTGGCCTATGTTTCAGTGAAATAAATATGTTAACTTCTTTTCTGTTCTTCTGGTAAATGTGAACTTCAATGCATAATTTCCAAACCAAGTCAGTTCTCAGGAGGTATTGTTTTTGTTGGGGACACATAAAAATTGATATGATGAAATATGTTGGGTTTCTTTCAAGCAGTCTGTCAATCCAGCACAAGACTTAAAAGATCCTGAGAATTAAAGTGCACAGTATATCTCCAAAGGTCATCTTGAATATTGGGAATGCTGGCAATTACATCCACAGGAGCTGGTTTCCAGTGGTAAGTGGTAACTGTTTCTGCTGGCAAGCTGCCTGTAAGGTGGTCAGTGACGTACAAATCCCAGAAACACTTCTGGTCGTGGCACCCTTAGGAGCTGCCTTGTTCTGCAGACTGGGAGTACCAGTGCATTCTGTTCTGTCCCACAAATAGGATGGTTCTTCCTTCCTGAATTACTTTGCTTTTAATCCCAAATTCGAGGTGTTCAAACTACGCGCTTGCTTGGGGCTTAAGATCTTCAGAGCTGGCAAAGAAACCCTTTTGCAGGTGAAGAAGATGCTTGCTTAAGTTAGCACTTTTTGTCTTCAAAGCTCTCTGGATTTCAGATTCCAAATTAATGGGGAATTTAGACTTTTCAAAATGAATGTTGTCCCCTGGTTCTGATATCTCTGCCACTCGTTTTGCACTGTTAAAAAGATGGCAATATTCCCATAGCTGCTTTTTCCCCCTAGTCTGACTAGTTCTCTTGTGTAGAACATCTCCAGGTATCTTACGACAAAGCAAGGCCATGAATAAAACCAAGGGCCTGCAGAGCACTTACCCGGCCTTGCAGCTCACTGAAAAGGGCCCTGTGCTTGCACTGAGCCTGTATCTGAACCTTAGCATCCTCTCACAACTCTAGAAAATGTGACATAACATAGCTGTAAACTGGTTTACAGCTTTGGAAAATTTCCTGGATTTACTTAGTTTTTTTTTCACTTAGTTATGAAAGGGCCGTTATTGCATAGTGGCAGACGTGGGAAATGGAGCCTGGACTTCCCAGTTGTTCTAATTGCTGGGTAGTTTTGTCTGATGGGAATTGACCCAGCATACTTTGAAAGGTAGTTCTTTGGGATGGCTGAAATACCCCGCTCTTTGTAAGGAGCAGATTGCCAAACAGCGAATCGTAAAAAGGTTAAGGGTTGCTCTGTAGTGGGGTAAGGTTTACTTTTCCCTCTGCATTCCAGTCAGAAGAAACTGAAAGCTATAGAGTCACTTTGGATCTAAATGTGGGTAGCGAGCTAATTAATGTTGGTTTTGTTGTTGGCAGCATTTGTTTATAGACTTGCAAAGATCTTTAAATGTATAGGGTAATATTGTGAGTATCTGAAAGCATAAGATGAGCCATAGGGCTTACAGGCATGAAATCCTACTTCAGGTATTCAAGCTTCATCTCTATTTTTAGTCATAAGTTCCAATCTTACGTTACCAAAAAAAATAAGAGGACAAAATCCATGAGAAGTAGTAGGTGAAGTGTTCTAATGGTAGTACCTTTGCTGCTGAAAACCTGCCCCTTTCTTCCACATCACGTTTCCAGCCATCAGGTTTTAATATTCCCATGTCCGACAGAAGGAACTCGAGTTCCTTCAGTTCTTTGCTTTGTAGCCACATGTGCTTGCCACTTCTTCAGTTCTGGTTTTGGTGAGCTAAACAGAAAATCCTTCTGAAGTGATTACTGTGAAGGCCCTAATTTTCAGTCATCTGGTTACTAGAGTGAGTATTTGAATTTACTTCATTCTTTCTCCACTTTTTCTGGAGAGCGATTGTCAGAACTGGACACGATATTCCCTTTGCTGTTGTACCTCCCACGTTTGATTGAGCCAAGCCGTTCAGTCACAGTGCCTTACCCAGCATCTGTGCCCACCTGCTTGTCTTCCATCCCCCCCTGCATTTCTTTTAACATCTGCTTTTTCATAGGACAGAGGGCTACATTCTGAAAAGTGCTTTTCTGATGACAGCTAGATTTTGGCTGCAATGAGACACATTTTTGCCTACTTCTAGGTAGACTGCTTTCAAGGAGTTTTCTTTATCTTTGTTGTTTACTCATCACAGCTTGCACGAGCTGGGATCTTCTTAGGCATCTGGGCTTGTTTTGTGACTTCTAACAACGCACTAAATAGTTCAGGCCTGGGAACGTATTCTTGTACAAACTGAATAAAAATATGCATGCTTATTAATGATTTTTCAGTTAGTCATAGTACAGGACCTACTAGTTAGCCAGCTTTAATCTCTTTCATGTGTCATGTCATTTCAGAATCAGTTTAGTTCCCTAATCAACATGTCATGCAGTAGCCAGCTCTAATGATTTACAGAGCTTTTAGTAAATTGCATCAACACTATGGCTTAAAAAACCCCTTTCCATTATTTTTCCCAGGATTGATGGCACAGAAGCAGGCTTATGATTTGATTAGTTGTACTTTGGAAGTATTGGTGGGGGGCTGGCATTTTTCCAGTCGTCTGCAGCTTTCCTGGTTTTCAAAGCCTTATTAAAAATTGATACTGATGGACAAGGTTGCTTTTCAGCTTTCACAGTATGGGACGGTCCCTCGAGAACAGGTTGCGTAGCCAACATCTGGGAAGGGGGAGACCTCTGCTCTGCAGCTTAGGAGAGTTAAATTATCCATCCCTGCCCCCAAGCTAGGAAATGGGGTCAGAGGCTGACGCAAAGGTAGGTGGCTTTCATGAAATCTCATTGCCAGTGGGCACTGAACACCCCGATGCGACCCAAAATGGCCAAGCAACCTCGGTAGCTCCCTTCTAAACATAAGAGTGCAAAAAGATCTGAAAGTGCAAAATAAAGCTTCTTACTCTTTGTGGGACTGGCCAAAGAGAGTAAAGCCTGGCCAGTAACAGTTGCTTGAATGGAAAGGATGCCAAATTCGCATGTACTGCCTTTTACTGTTGCAGATGCAGTTTATTCCTCCTCTGCTGTCCAGCCTTGCTTTGTAGCCTTGGTTCCTGCGCGTTTGCTGTGCCTTCAGCAGCGTGTTCGCTGGGACGGAAAGTGCTCAAGTGGTGGCCCCATCACGAAACGTGCTCCGAGTTATGTAATCAAGTATTTCATAGGGTTTTAAAACTACCAGTGCAGAGAAGAGGAAGCACTAAATGAAATGCCCGTGGAGGGCAACAATGAATTAGGTCATCTATTAAATTTTTCATCTCTTGAGCCTGCTCAAGACCAGCAGCATCCAAAGCAGTATAAATCTGAGAATTCATGGTCTTAAAATGAGAAAGTAATGGATGAAGAGACCATTACAAGATAGATACACAAGGAGCTGTATTCCTTTCCCCCTTTTCTTTCTTTTTAAATGCAGCAAAAGGGCTTTTGTTGGCAAAGCTGAATGTGAATCCACCTCAGGTTTATCCAACTCCTTTCACGTCAAGCTGAACGCGAATCATTTGCCGAAAGGGAGCTACTTCATAGCAGAGTGGATAATACAGCGTGGATGAAGGACATTTTACAGAGTCTGGTGCAATTCAGAGAGGGGCAGAATTATTTTATTTAATAAAGGGTAAATCTGTACAAATCAAAAGAAAAGCCTCTTGTCTTAAATTTTCTTCTCTCCCCTGCTACCACTGCAGTGGCATAATCAAAATTTAAGCTACCGTACATGGGCATAGCTCCCTTGCTGTCACTGGAGGTATGCTGACTCATACCAGCAGAAAATATGATCCTTGTGCTTTATAGGAGGTTTGCTAGTTTTCGGTGATTTCCCATTGTTTTCAGTGGTTCAAGTTGTTTACTCGGGACACTAGTGCACTGTTTGATGCCCTAATATATACTAATGATAGGGCGATGATTATATTCTACTACGTGCCTTCTCTTCCTTGACTTCTCACCCTACTGGCCTCTTGGTGAAACTTTTATCAGCACCTGAACGGGGAAGAGGAGAAATCATTTTTCACACTCCAAGCCTGTTAGCATTGTGATGCGGAAGAGGGAGAAAAAGGTTTTGCTTCCACTTTGTGATCAAAAATAAACACGACGTGTAGTAACTTTGGTTACCTTTGTTTAACAGAGAGGAGTCTGGTGAAGTCCCTCTTTTTGTGTTTCTAACTGTCTGGCACTGGGATGCTCGGTGCAGTTTGGGTTGGTGCAGACTAGGTGGAGTAAAACGGAGCTTGTAGGGTGAACAGCGCAAGGCTGAGTAAGGAAACATGCGTGAAAACAGACTGCAGATGGGCGAGATAAACAGGATCCCCAGGCCGTGACTGCGTAGGCAGGCCTCTTTAATGGCTCTTAGCAACGCCCCTGCTTTGACCCTCCTCATATGTGAGGAAAATCAAATCAATACACTGTTCTTCAAACCACGATGCTGCTGCAGCAGCAGGGCATTGTGGCAGCCTTCGTCTCTTAAATTCATCAACGCTTTTCGGTTTGCTATCTCTGGATACCCATCCACGCATCTCTGCTGAGGAAGACCCTGGCTGCATCTTTAATCGGATTGCTTGCGCTTCCATGTACAGCCGCCTTCTCATTAGCAAATATTAGGTAGGCAATTTTAAAGTGCTTTTGGATTTGCAGGCAGCTTTAACATGGATCTGAGACCTCTATTGTATTCTCTCTGTAAACATAGCAGAAGCCTGTCTTTAAAACCTACTCCGTTTTAAATCTTGCTTTTCTTCTGCTTTTGTGCTTGGGCAGGGGGGATTTCTTTTTTTTCCTTCTTTAAAAAAAGAAAAAAATGTTGTAGCTGATTTGTGCTTTTGGAAAAGGATATTCCCTCGTTGATCCCTCCCCTGCTCTGCAAAGCAGTTATAACCGGTGCCATACAGTTACTTTCAGTGTTGATGAACATCTGTTCAACTGTCTAACGTATAGGGCAGGCTGCTCACTCTTTTATTCTTTAATTTTCCGGTGCGTGCTTCTAAGCTGTGGATCAGGACTCTACCCACTAGTAAGTTCTGCTTTGGTTCTAGAGATGGCTAACAGAGGACCGAGCTATGGCTTAAGCCGAGAAGTTCAGGAAAAGATTGAACAGAAATACGACCCGGAATTAGAGTCTAGGCTGGTGAACTGGATTATTGTACAGTGTGGAGAACAGATAGAGCACCCTCCTCCTGGAAGGCAACATTTTCAGAGCTGGTTGATGGATGGAACGGTAAGTGTTTTGTCCAGTTACACACTTGTATGGGTTTATATGCACAGTGTCCTTATTTTCTGTCTTCATCTAGCTAAATTGGTCAGAGCTCATGGCCAGTGCATAAATACGTGTCTTAGCTTCTGTTTTATTTCCTTTTGACTAGGAATCTTAATCTCAGAAGATAATTATTCTGTAGTGTACTGGGATCGGCACAGTACTTAACGATTCTTATGAGTCATGCATGTTATACATGAGCATGACTCATTCCTTCAGCACCTTTTCTCATACAGTTAAATGAGATCTGCTTTAAAATCAGATGTATACTTTTCGCCTTCAGAAACAATGAGTGTTGTCAGGGAAAGGTGAAGAGATACAGAAAATTTGAAGGATTGGATTACTGCATAACTGTTTTCTTCTTGGCAATAATTCTGTAGCTAAAACATTGTATTCCATTGGTTTATTGAATAACAGGCAGATGCTGCTGTTTGCAGTGGGCTGTAAGAATACGCTAATCATTGAATCTCTGCCAAAGTGACTTTAACAGTATTTCAATTGACATTGCTTATTTTTTTGGCTCGGGTATGTGGTTTCTTCCCTGTCAGTTGTTATATAACCTTCACCAGTGATTGCTTTGTTGTTTCTAGCAGATTAGGATTTATGTGGTCAGGCTATTGCTGTCAGTTAATGAAAGCTTTAATACATCTCTGATATGTTTTGATTATTATCAATTCATTTCTTTGTTTTGAATTGAAGAAATTATGTCCCTGACAGAAACTGGCCGGGTCAAAAGCATTTTGCAGCATCATTTCATGTGCAGAAATTGCCTTCTAGTTTTGTGACTGCTTTCTAATTTTGTTTCTGTATTTATCTCCCAGCTGTTATGCAAGTTAATAAACAGTTTACATCCAAAGGGAAATGAGCCCATTGCAAAGATCTCTGAATCAAAAATGGCTTTCAAGCAGATGGAACAGATTTCTCAGTTCTTAAAAGCGGCTGAAGTCTATGGAGTAAGAACAACAGATATTTTCCAGACAGTGGATTTATGGGAAGGTAAAAATAGTAAACTGGAAGTGAGCTTGCAGTCTTCATTTTACTTTGCTTTGATGTGTTGTGATGGTGCATTTTGTCTAAGGCATATTCTCTAATGTAATTATCTTTTGTTTCTGTTTGCCTTACCTCATCACCATGTTGTCCCGGTGGTGCATTATCTCCTCTAAGGGATCTGTATTGCCCTGAGGGCATAACGGACCCTTTCCAAGCTCATGTGTTATCCAAAAGCCCATCACTCTGCTAGAAATCCGCAGACCTAATAAAATGAATGTTCTCTATGCTAATTATTTCCAAGTAAATAGCTTCTAATAGCAAGCATGGAAACCCCTTATTTTCTGAATGACAAGATTTTATTGCAGTTTTCAAATTATAAGTAAAGCTTAAATTAGAGCTATAAAGTGCATTCCCAGGAGCATACATGCTCTGTGCTGCTTATGAGGGCTCATTTATGACTAGCGAGAAGCAAAACTCACTGCTAGCACCGTGTTAGCTGAGCATCTCTCTCTCAGGATACAGTCTTTTTAGAGGTCACTATGGCAACAGCTAGAAGAATTCAGAGTGCTGGTGTGGTTTTGCAGTAACCGAGGTGAAGGCTATCTCCATCCCATACTTGAAGTGGAAACTGCGTGTTCTAGTTCCTGAAGAGCTGAGCCATTTGGGCGTTCGTATGGCTGGTTTTGCCCACTTCTGTGGGGATGCATCTCTTCCTGGTGCTCTACGCAAATACACCGTGTATCCCGTGTCTCTCTGGACAAGGTGATGCAAAACGTTTTGTGTGAGGGCCCAAAACGAGGTCAGCTGCAGCGTAGTGAAAGGGTCAAAAATCTGCCGTGAGAATGAAATGGTGGCAAGAGGAAATCAATCCTTTGAGAAAGCCAGTTTGTGTAGGAACACACATGGAGCGAAAAAAGTGGGGTCTGTTTTCACAGGCTGTCGGGATCTGTGGAAGAGGTCACTCCTCTGAAGGACAGCTCAAGGAATGAAAGACTAGGAAGCTCTTTGTGCATGGGTTACAAGGGAAGGACATACTGACAGCTGGCGTTGCTGGGGTCTGTAACGTTCTCAGGGCGCCAGATTTGCTTGACAAATCCTACCTTTGGGCACGAGGGCAGGATTCTTTCTTCCAGTTCAGTCTGCAGTGTTTCATGCAATCTACCTTTAAATGTCTTAAATGAAGGGATTTTCACTTCCCTGGAGTAACATCCCCTGCTCCCTGCTCAGCCTAGCAGGCTGTTGAAAGGGAAGCTCCATCTATCTTGTAAGGGATGATAATAGCTCGTTTCAGATGCTGTTCTTTGCAGTCTTTTGCATCTCATAATGTCTTCAGACCATGCAAATAATGAAAGCATGGTACATTGATCCTTATGGTGAAAAGGACTTGCTTTGGAGAAAAAAAAGCTCTGGATTGTGGTGGCTCTCTTCTCATTTCTCTTCCTTTCACTCATCACATGTTCTCAGCAGGTGTAAGGAAAAAGGCGAGGAACTTCGAGAGGACAGGAATTCACAACGCGACTCACAGCCTAGGAGGGAGCCATACAAGACTTTTCTCCGCTGTTATTTTAGGACTTCCCAAAACTAATCTGTGTCTCCTCACTTTCCTACTCCATTTTCATCCCTCCTGCTGCTCATTTCAGTGCTGAGATGAAACAGTGTGCCTCTCCAGCAGTGAGTCACTGCAAGCTTTTTTGTGTCTAACCATAACTCTGACCTCTAGCACCTGTGCTGCTTCAGGGCTGAATCGTCTGAACCTGGATGCATTCTCTGGACAGAAAGGACGGTCTGTTCTTCACTATTGCGTAATTACAGCACTCCTGCACTTCACGCCATAACCTCTTTAGACAGAGAGATGTCAATGTATGTTTATAGGGAAAAACAAGCATGTGTGACTGAAAAACAGCTTTTCTCTGGCACTAATTGTTTTCCGAGAGCTTTTGCTTTGAAATTCTTAGTAATGATTAATGAAAATGTTTTAGAATGCAATCTGCTGTTGGATGTTTCAGACTCACTCAGTCCATCTGGTGCGTTTTTCCTCATCTCCGCAACTTCTTGGTCAAGGAGGGTTATCACCTCTCTCTTGGTCTTTTCTTACATAAATGTACTGTGCTGAGCAGCTTTCCCTAATCTGTGCCTGAGATCATATGTTCACTGTTTTTTACAGATACCTCCCCGGTATATTTTCAGGCAGGTAGGAGGCAGCTGGACCTCTGGGTACTTTTTCAGCCTTTACAAAAAAGCGTTTTAGGAATACTATGCAGAGCGGTTCTTCTCCGTCTTTCACTTTGAACCTTCCCCTTTCTGGACCTGGAGAAGAAGGCCTTCCAGCCAGGTTTCCCCCAGAGAGAAAGGCTTACCGTAAGAAGTGAACAGAGGCTCTTTCCTCCTTGTACGGGCGGTGCCAAGGTCCTCTACAAGGCTGTGCTATTCAAAGCAGGCTGCAGAGGACACTGAAGATGCAGAAGAAATGCCGCCGGTGTGAGCCCCTGCAGCATGATTCAGGGAGGCTGAGGCGGGGGGCCGGGCTGCCTAGCCCGCGTGGCCATCAGTGAGCAAGTGCTGGAGCTGAGGGAAGGCACTGACCGCAATTTTCTGCAACGCCAGAGTCAAGCCTGGCTTCAGAGAATGTGTATTATCCTTTCTGTCAGGTGACTGCAGTGTTAGGTGACTTTCTCAGTGGAAATTAAAAATTTTTCACGGCCCTTTTTATGCTGACCACCGAGCCCCTCGTGTCCTTTGCTGAAAGAGGGCAAGAGTCACAAGACCACACAGATTTGGGGGCTTCCCTCACTCGCAGCACCCCTTGTATGCAGCAAGGAGGCTCTGCAAAGCAGGGCCGTGGCCGTCGCTTTGTTTTGTCACGTGGCGCCCAGCTCCCACTCGGTCTGTTTTCCCCCTGCAGCATCTCCCACTCGCCACCAACAAATAAAGCAGAGCTTGAGTGCAGAGCGTGGGGGGGCTGCCAGATGGCTCCGCTGCCGATGGTTGTGTTTTGCTACCCGTCTTTTGTTTCTTTTTCTTTTTTCTGCACTTGACGTCATTATTCAGCTCATTCACTTTTAAATCCTTCTTCACATCCCTCTTCATCCTAGTCGGTTCGCCGCACTCTTTGTTATACGGGAGGCATCCCAAGGACGTTGTATGCAGCATCTGTTACGGCATATGGTACATCTGCTGCTTCGGGGCGCCCCGAGTGTTTCTGCCTCGCACTCTTCTGTGTGCGCTTGTGTACGTGCGCGCGTGGGATGTTGGCTCTTCGGCTGCCCTCTTAAGGAAGGACCCCGTCTGATGCGGTTTGCGTTAACAAATACAGTAAAATGGATGGCTGGCGATTTATTTTCTGAGCAAATGGTCCCCTGCAGATAGGATTGCTATAAACTTTAATAGGCTGTATGACAGCCACAGTTGGAAGCTGCTAGGTGTTTTCAGCTTTAGGGTGTCTTCCTCATCTCAGCCAGTGTGTTACGCGTTTAGGTTTGTATGAACCAAAGCCCTGAACTGCGTCTGCCTCTAATTGGGGTGATGCATAGCATAAACACAGAACGTGCAACGCTCGCTTCCTTCCCTCTAAACTCCAGCTGGTCTACAGTGATTTTCATTAATACTGGTCCACTGGAGGTATGTCTGAAATCTGTTATCATCATCATGTCTCTAATATCTCATGTTTTTATGAGTCACTTATTTTCCCATGTGAAGAGCTTACAGCCAAAATCAGATCTCTTGACTAGATAAATTACTTTAGGAAAGAGGAAGAAGTGGAACAGAAAGAAAGGGAGAGGAGTCACAGAAACAGCTATGGAAGGATTTCAGAAGAAGGGAGAAGCAAAGGGCAGTTTTCCAACAACTTACCGCCTAACACAATTGGAAATACGTGCTGCAACTCATTTTTGCTATAAAGTTTTCCAAAAGTTAACAAGTCTGAATTGGGTAGTGAGTTAGAGTCTGTCTGACTCTAATGTCTTTATGTTCCCTGCCCTTTTTACACCAAGTGACAAAGTGCAGGGGAAGAACAAAGAAAAAAGGAGCAATCTGATTTTTTTTCAGTTTTCTGTGTTTCCCTTTGTTTGTTTGTTTGGTTTTTATTCACTGGACAAATCAGCAAAAGATGTTGACCAAAAAGGAAAATTTATTTATTATCCTCATTTTGGAAGGAGAGACAGGAGGAGGGGATGCCATTTTTAAAAAGCAAACCTCTGTTGAAAATGACTGTTATATTTCAAAGGTGTAAGGTGCCTTCTTGGAAACCTGGTGAAGTTTCATCTAGGTGGAAGGTGTGCCTCTAACCAAGTGATAGACAATTTCACCTTTCCCAATACAGATGGAGTACATTATCCCCTGAGAAGCCTTTTTATCGCTGTTGTTTATGGAGAGAACCTGAGGAACTAGTGATGCCAGATATGTAACTTTTACTTGGCGAAAGATGAGATGAGCCCTGACTTTTTGAAATGAGGAATGAAGTGAGGTAACATAGGGAGGAAATGGAAGAATAGTGGGCTGGATGGCAGGAATTGAAGGTGTGAAACTGCAGGGCATCTATTTTTGGCAGCCTGAGAAAGGAAGCCAGGAAGAAGGATCTGGGAGGTGATGTGATGGTAAAATTGGGAAGGGCTGATGCGAGTTATCTGCACAGGAGCTCTCCAGGACTGCTGTGAGCTCTGTTAGCACAGGGACTGTCTGCAATTGGTGGGGGTTAAATGGTGGGATCAGCCTTTCCAGGTAAGATGCAGCACTGTTACTTAACACACTGTTCTCCTTCAGCCACGTTTTACGGAGTATATTGCTGTTCTTTGTGCACCAAAGTGATTTCTTCTTAGGAGAAAATTTTGCGAAAAGGATTGTCTAGAAGGACTTAAAATAGTATGGGGGAAGGCATTAAAATAGCCAGACGCCTAGACACCTGGAAATCTCTGAATTGTTAAGTTTTGCTTTAAGACTGCCCCTTTGCTGACTTTTATTAAGCTCTTGCATGTCACTACCTCCATTTCAGGAATGGTAAAATAGCATTTATAATGCTATTAATGCACTTTTTCAGAGGAGCCGAGGGAGTTAGTTAATACATTGGATAAGAGTGTTTATCAGTGTGCCAAGCTATTTGTTGTGCAAGGATTTCTTGTATTAATTTCACTGTCTGGCTTTCTAGGGAAGGACATGGCAGCAGTGCAGAGAACCTTAATGGCTCTAGGCAGTTTGGCAGTCACCAAGGATGACGGCTGTTACAAAGGGGATCCATCCTGGTTTCACAGGTAAAGTCCGAACGAAGCACAGCTGTTCTGAGATGTCTTCCTCGAGAGGCTGGTAATATCGTCTGCCTTTAGGCTTTAAGGAAATTTATTGGGAAAGGAAGAGAAGAATCTTTCCGAAGTTCCCTTGTAATGGAGGTATTTTCTCTCCGGGGTCTAGAGGAGGGAAGCAAAAACCCAGCCAGGCAGCAACATTTTCTACCCTCTACTGGTTCCAAACTGTATCAGCATCACTGCTAGGCTCATGTCTTACTGTGTTTTGACAGCCTCAAGTTACACCAGGGCTGCCAGGGAGGAGCCCTGTGGGAGCTGTGTAGCGCAGCCTTATCTCTTGTAGCCCCTTCACGCCACCTTAGGCGTGTCCCCCTTGCCTCAGAACTGGGATCAGCATTACTGCTATCAGGACTAAGGAGCGCATTGCCTGTGGCTCCAGCTCTGGTTTCCTCCTGGAGGCACCCCTTTTGAATGAGGCTGTTGTAGGCTGTGCTGGTGTGGACGTGCGTGCGCATGCGGGGGCACCCTGCAGGATGGCTGGCTTTTGGTAGAGCACACAGGGAGGAGTGAGGGGCCCACGCTGATCACTGAAGAAGAGACATAATTTTCTTGTCCACTGACGTTATCCCTGACTCTTGTTCCCTAGAAGGAGAGCAACGGTACTTAGGAAATTCAGCGACCAGTTTTGATGACTTTCATCTATTTAGCGGCTTCAGTTAATCCTCTGTATCCATTTATGAAGAAAAGGGAACGAAAACGGCAGCAACCACGCAGATGCGTGTCCTAAGAGTAGCTGGCAGGGAAAGTGTACTTTTGCCTCGCATCAGATAACAGCCAGAAAGACTAATGAAGACAAGGCTGTCATGGATGTCTGCAAACCCCTGTATAGTGACCCCTTTACCTAGCAAAGAGAAGGCATGAAGCCTCTTTATGTTTCTCACCAAACGAAAAATGATTTCATTTCCTAGTCGTCTTTTTTTCTTGGGGAGTACTACTTATCTGTGAAGAATTCTCTGTCTTGGCAAAGCTGTCTATTTGCTCTAAACTTCCATTTGTTTTGGCTAGGGAGGCTGAGAAGCAGGGACAGGAAGAAAAGGAAATCCTCCCACAGTGAGCCCTCCAGCCCCACAGGCATATTATTGACATGAGATTCTGCCATCCAAGAGTATCTCTTACGCCAAAGTGTCTAAGGCATGTTAGCAAAAAGAGTGCTGGCTGCTTGTCTTTGGTTTCCTTGAATTTTCTGATGTCTAGGTGAGGCTCAGCAAAAGCCAAGCAATCTTCACCTGGCTTGTCGTAAATCTTGAGCTGGTTTAACTGAGGCTAAGGGACACTTGAATTTTAGGTGAATAAGTGCAAGCTCCTATGCATTCTTTACATGCAATTAGGTTAAATTGACTTAATACAGTGCACAAATAGATTTGTATTTATGGAACGTAACTGGGTTCAAATCCAGTTACATGCTTTAATATAAACCAGACATGAAATCACTATGACCCAGACAGGCTTATTTGTTTTATTATGTAACTAAAACAAAGTCCTACGTGGAAAAATTAATTTTCATCTGGATTTTTAATTGTGGGTGGGAACAGTTTTCATTGGCATAAATGAAGATGTGCTCACCTCCCTTCTCCCCTAGCTGTCTATCCTGCCTGTACTGCTTGGATAGCCAATCCGTATCTGTTGCAGCCCCTGAAATACCATTTTATGGCCACTGCTTTATGGAAAACTGGTGTTGTTTCTATAAGGGAATAGCGTATTGCAGATCAGGAGCTGTTTTCTGAGTAGTTTACCCAATCCTTCAGGCAGATGAGGCCCCCTCACTGCCACCCAGTGTTAGTCATGAGTCAGGGCTTTCAGGCTGATTCTTGAGCACCTGAAGTTAAATTGAAAGAAGTTAAGATTAAATGGAATAAGAGTATCCATGCAGGGATCTACAGTGCTTAAGATTCCTCCACACTTGAGCTAAGCCATTTAACTTCCCATTGCCAGTGTCTCACATACCCAGCCCCACCAGGCCTGATTCCCCCTTCCTTGCATGCCCTAGCAAGGTTCACAGATCCATGGATTCATGTTTGTTACCGTGTGGTTTGGCAACCACAGGCACTGCTGAAAAGTTGGCACAAAAAGTTAACAGATCTGGCGGGCTCGGTTTGCAGTGAGGGTGATGGCAGACAGGCCAAACCAAGCTTGACACCACGTGAGGCACTGAGGGGAATAGAATTGCCCTCACCTCTTTTTCTACAGTCTCAGGCAAGGCCATTTCCACCAACCTAAAAGCAAAACCTAAGTACATGCTGTTATCTGTAAGACCATCATATACTAAGTGCAGTGCTTATGATGGTAAAAATAACACTGTATGGTCCAAACTGTATATTTAATCAACATTTATTAGCATACCCAGGTTTCCCATTAGTGTCTCTTTTTATTTCTTCTTTGCAGTTCTCATTTTTTTCCTGTTCAGAGTTACTTTTCAACTTTCAGTGGAATTACTCCACAATGCAGCTGAAAATTCTAAGAGGAAAGAGAAAAAAGTAATAGAATCTGTTCCTGGGTTTTTAATTAAAATAAAGGCAGACACAGTGAACCTGAGATTCAATTAGGTAATACGAGTAGTTCTAAAAACGTCCTCTCATGGAGATTCTGGCAGTAGTTCGGTGCCCGTGTAAGCGTTCTGGAAAAGAAATTAAGCAGCAGTGAGAGGGGGTTGCTTTCTGAGGCACCCGCAGTTCTGCATGCCTCCCTCCAGAACGGCATGCTTTCTGGCAAGAGCCAGATCTGAGAGCCTGTGATGGGCTTCTATAAGCCCTCTTACTAGTCTGCACATTAATGCTGGAGACCCATTCTGAAAAACGACGGGTCAGTACTGGTTTTCTGTGGCTCTTTCTTGCCTTTCTGCTTTGCTGGGCTTTCACGCCAACACGGGTTCTTCTCCTGCAATGTCCCGAACACCCTGAGCCTAGCAAAGAGTTAAAGTGCTTTTTAGGACTCGAGACAGGGTGCTCAGCACAGTACAGGATCAGACACTCACAGAGAGGATCATGTTGATGATTTTCAATCACAGCAGGCACCTAATCTAGCATTCTGATCTAGTGGTGGGGTGGGGAGAAAAGGGGAATCGTAAGGTGATGCCATATTGCAGGGTAACCTGATCCCAGGACAAACAGACACAGCAGGGAAAAAGATTGTACCTGGGTGGGAGTAGAGTCTGGTTGATGGAAAGCCTCCCTCAGTCTGGGGCTCTGCCGATTCATACAGCTTATTCAGTAGCAACAGACTGATCCTTCTCCCTTGCAAATTACTTGCTTTCCCTACCTTATATAAAAGATTAATCCAAGACGAGCAGTTTCTCACAAGGCAGCAGAGTACTGCTGCTTCTTAACCACCACTTTGGCTCTCGGCGCTATTTTCAGGGAAAAGAGGCTCCTTTTAAACTCCAACAAACGTTCATTGATCCAAAGGGCTTTTGAGACCAGGGACACCGAACAAAAGTGGTCAGTATGTTTTGACAGAAGGTAAAGGACTGTCATACCGTTAAGACACAGGTGCAAAGAGCAAAGTCTATTGCTTAGAGGAGAGAGATCTGGAAATGGCAACAGAGCAATTGTTCTGTCCTGCGGGCAACCGTCATCTGCCCTGTGAAATGAGCAAGTCACTTGTCTGTCCCATTGTTTCTCTGGCTACATTCTGCTCTCGTTTACTCCGCTGAGTTAAATTATACCAATTTGCACTGTTGCTCTAGATGGGTATCAACTTGTATTACAGCAGAGGTAAGTGTCTCATAGATCAGATCTCATGGACTACAGCTGTTAAGAGCTATAGGGCTTAATGCAAATAAACCCTATTGTGTGTTATGTACAGCACTACATAAATATTTTACCTTTTTATTTTACCTATTGTAGCTGCTGGGGTAGTCCCCTGGGGTCCTGGAGTAAGTGGTACAGTGAAAGTCTGAAGTGGTGTAGGTTCGACTAGAGCATTACTTCTAACTGCAGGAAAGCAATTAGCCCAGCCAGTATTGTGCAGCCTGTGGGATGGTGCAAATGAAATACTGCATTTCAGAGGATGCACCTGATAACATCAGCCAATTTCAGATTGCTTTTCATGATCCTCTGGGCAAACGCAGCATGATGGTATGTGTGTATGTTGCTTTTTTTGTGTGTATCTGGACAGGAAAGCACAGCAGAATCGACGAGGATTTTCAGAAGAGCAGCTTCGTCAGGGACAGAACGTAATAGGCCTTCAGATGGGCAGCAACAAAGGAGCATCACAGTCGGGTATGACAAGCTATGGAATGCCAAGGCAGATTATCTAAAAGCATCTCTGTAAAGAAAACACTCCTTCTGCAGCATGGTCTGTTAAAAAAAAAAAAGGAAAGGAAAAAAAAAGCTCATTAGTTCTCTTTCTGCCTGGTTTTTAATAGTTAGCGCTCTCTAAGGTTTGGGGTATTTTTTGTTTGTTTTGTTTTATTTGCAGCTGCAAGAGTTCATCTAGGAACTTGGGTTTTCGTGGTGGTGTGTGTCAGTTCACAGCACGTGCGCACTGCTGCCTCCTGTTTTTCACTTCTGAACTATGCAAAGACAATTATTCTGTATTAATTTATTTGCAAAGTGTTATCTTCCATATTTGTCTCTACACTGCACTTGTATTTCAACCAGTAACCTCGTTCTTCAATTCAGTGATGATATTGTTTGACCTAAGAATAAAGACAAATTAAAGACACCTCTTAGACTCGTTATTTAAAGGAGGTGAAAGAACCCAACAACCACAGGGTACAGCACTGAGGAGTTAAAATGGTTTTGAATGGTGGAGCTGTCTCATCTCTAACCCAGAGCCCTCTCCGAGTGACTCCTTGCTATCGTGTTTACAGTCTGTGTTACATGCTCAATTTAGTGTTTGTCTAAAGGCACACCCAATGTATTTTCCTAAAAAGAAGAAAAGATGTATTGTCCATTGAGTCTGATTCAAGTAGTCCCACCCAATTTAGCTCAGATTTCCCTTGACCTAGTGTGCTGGGTTGACTGCAGCTGGCGCACTTGAGATTGAGCTAAAAATCAGTTTAACAGGGAAAGCAAAAGCCGTGTGTGAAAACAAAGCAAAATAAGGAATTAATTCACTACTTCCCATTGGCAGGCAGACATGGAGCCACTTCCTGGAAAGCAGGGCCTCAGCATGTATGATGGTTACTTGGTACCACAGGCGTACCCTGCTTCCTCCTCCTCCTCCCTGAGCTTTTGTTGCTGACCACACCACCGTATGTATGGGATATCCCTTTGGTCAGTTGGGGTCACCTGTCCCAGCTGTGTGCCCTCCTGGCTTCTTGCCCACCCTCAGCTGTGGGGGCAGAATGAGAAAGGGAGTAGGCCTTGGCACTGTGCAGGCCCAGTTTAGCAACAGCCACCACACATGTCTGTTATTAACATTGCTTTAGTCGCAGATCCAAAGCACAGCACCCTACGGGCTGCTGGGGAGAACCATAGGATAGTTTGGGTTGGGAGGGTCTTTCAAAGATCATGTGGTGTGATCCCCCCAGCAGTGAGCAGGGACATCTTCATCTAGATCAGGTTGCTCACCGCCCCGTCCAACCTGGCCTTGAGCACTTCCAGGAGTGGGTCATCTACCACTTCTCTGGGCAACCTGTTCCAGTGTTTCACCACCCTCATTGTAAAAAATATCTTCTTTATATCTAGTCTGAATCTACCCTCTTTTAGTGTAAAATCATTACCCCTTGTCCTGTCACAACAGGCCCTACGAAAAAGTTTGTGCCTTCCTTTCTTGTAGGCCCCCTTCAGGTACTGGAAGGCTGCAATAAGGTCTGCTTTCTGTCCTCCCAGCTGAACAACACCAACTTTCTCAGCCTGTCTCCGTAGGAGAGCTCTCCAGCCACCTGATCATCTTCATAGCCCTCATCTGGACTTGCTCCAACAGGTCCATGTCCTTTTACCTTGGGGGCCCCAGACCTGGAGGCAGCACTGCAGGTGGGATCTCACCGGAGTGGAGTAGAGGGGCAGAATCAACTCCCTTGACCTGCTGGCCACGCTTCTTTTGATGCAGACCAGGGTATGGTTAGTCTTCTGGGCTGCAAGCGCGCATTGCCGGCTCATGTCCAGCTTTTCATCCAGCAGTACCCCCAGGTCCTTCTCAGGACTACTCTCAATCTCTTCATCCTCCAGCCTGTATTGATACCTGGGGTTGCCCTGATCCAGGTGCAGGACCTTGCACTTGGCGTTGTTGAACTTCATGCAATTCACATGAGCCCAGTTCTCAAGCTTGTCCAGGTCCCTCTGGATAGCTTGGCTTCCCTTCCCTCAGGTGCGTCCACCGCACCACTCCACTTAGTGTCGTCTGCAAACTTGGTGAGGGCGCACTTGATCCCACTGTCTATGTCATTGATGAAGATATTAAACAGTACCGGTCCCACTACAGACCCCTGAGGGACACCACTTTTCACTGATCTCCATCTGGATGATTCATCAAGGAGAGCTTTGGGATCAACCAGGAGAACAAAGACTTAAGCCCAGGTTGTCACTTTTTCCTGGACGGTTCTTCATTTAGAGCGTGATGCAAGCTCTGTTGGTCAGAGCCAGCTTTGTCTCAGACCCGTTTCTAGCTGCATCAGCTCCAGAAGGTTAACTCCATCCCAGCCAGACCCAGCACACCCAGCAGCCGGTGAGTCTCCCAGCCCAGGGAATTCTTCACCATGAAAGCACAATCCACACAGAGTTGAGAACAGGCTTTACATTGTAGGAGTTGGTATTATATCAAAGAAAATGCTGCAAAACAAGGCATGTTTTAAATGCAAAGGAAGAAATAGAAGAAAACTGCTAGAATGCTTCAACCTGAAAAACGCCCATAGTTCAAATTCAAATAATCTGTTATGTTCAGCTGTGATGGGCTTTGAAAGTGGCTGGTGGTTCATTTTGGTACAGTTCGCTGGAGAGTCAATAGAACTGCCTGCTGACATAGTCATCTGTCCACAGATGTTTACCAGAGCAGGTTGACCCGCTAGTCAGCGCGGGTTGCCTCACGGCCATGTGGCACATACTCTTGGGGGATAAATGCTATTTTCTCTGCAGTTTTCTTCCTGTTGTTAACCATCTCTGCTAGCTTCACTCACAGGGCCCAGTCACTCGGGGCTGAGGGGCTCTATAGCAGCTGCTACTGTAAGGTCCTGCCCCCACTTGCACCTCCTCTGATACCTGCCAGGGCATCTTGGCTCCTCCCCTGTGCTCTGGGTTTAGGGCTATTTTTCTGTTCCTCAGGTGAATGAGCTCAGCAGAGAATCAGATGACCACCCCAGTGCACCTGGGGTAGGAGCTCACCTTTCAGCTGTGGTGGGGCATTAGCTCAGTGTAACACGTAACTACCCCCTAGATATTACCTTAGGTGCAAGGTGAAGGGAATAGAAGTTTTTCTTACTAAAAGCAAATCAGCTTATTAAGAAAATCTTGGCTGGTGGCAAGGCAAATGACTGCCACCAGATATTTCACCTTTGTGAATGGGAGCAGCAGCCATCTTCCCCTAATAGAAAATAGAAAGCCACAGCAGACAAAACGGATGGATGAGAGGAGCTGGAGGAGCTGCCTTGCTGGTAAGAGGTCTGAGAGATCACAACCTGATCCCTTTGCCTCACACCACCCACACGAGGGACACAGCCTGCAGGAGCTGGACCTGAGCTTGGTGACCTGGGTCTCCCCACTCTGGCTGCAGAATTGCCATTCTGTACACCTGGAAACACTGTTTTTAGGTGCCACGTGCTAATTGCATTCCCATGGTACGTTACTGATTTTCTGTATCCCTGATGCCATGCTGTGGCATCACCTGCCCCGCTTCTCTGTCAATTTTTCTCCCTGACCTTACAGCCAGAAGAGGGGACCTGGGCAAATTCAGGTCCTAGCCCTTGGCACGGCTGACTCAGAAGAGCAGACAGACCCACTGGCCAGAGCAGCGGTCCACCTAGCCCAGTGCTCTGCCTTTGGCAGTGGCAAAAGAAGAGGCTATTCATAGAGACCACTTGAGCCCATCTGCTTTCTGCGGGCCCTGACCTTCCTTCTCCATCAGCTTCTGTGACTGTTGCAATAGGGTACACCCCAGCAGAAGAAAGACCATGCCCCAATTAAATGTTCTTTCATCAAAGCTGCATTCCCTAATTAAACATGCATTCTAACAGCTTCATTGAAGTTATAGGAAACATTGTGTGCACACACAGCAAAAAGCCTATGGTAATTTGAACAAACCATATTAGCAACAACAGTTAAGTGCTCCAGGAAAGAAAATCTATGCCCTGTGGCTGCAGACAAGGGACCTGGTTAGTGAGGAAACAACAGCAAAAAAGATTGATTCCCCAAGATCTTGCTTTTGGTACCCCCTCCCCAAGCTCACAACGCATTCTTTCTTTACCTTAAACCATCAAATGAATCTAGCTGTTAATATCTGACCGTAGATGCTGCAAAATATACTTCATTCTGTGGATTAAGCTTACCTTTCCATATTCCCATATGATAGACATAGAAATATTAATGTTGTTATTAATTAAATATTAACACACTCTGGCCTGCTACTGTTCTCCTATTAAAACATCCTTACTACTAAGCTGACAAACATCTTAAGCTAAGAAATAAATTAATACATTACCAGGCTAGTTTAGTAACCAAGTTAGCAGGAAACATTATCGTTTTTCTTATAATAACAATAAACCATTGTAAGTTTGCTTCTACTGCATCAAAAACACTTACACAGGTCTCCTGGAAGCCTAATTAATCTCTATGACAACCTTCTGCATCTTTACTACTAAAAGCCTTGATATACATTAGAATAGAGACATACTGGAGCTTTGAACGTGTACTGAAGGATATGAGGGGGTGTGTGCGTGATGTGTGCTTGGAAGGGGGTGTAGTGTGTTTCCTCTCCTAGCTATTGGGCTCTCTAATGCTTAGGGAAGAGTTCCCTCCGCAGATCATGAGCAACATCTCGCTTGAGGCTGTGGACTCAGTTTGACATCAAGTCTGAGCTAAGGTAAGACCCCTCACACGCTGTCTATAACCATTCTTGAAACCTGGCTATAACTTGGTCAGCTATCCCCGTGCGAAACCGAAATAAAATGTTTTTGTGAGAAAGTGCCTTAAAGATCCTCCCCCACAACAGCTGTAAAGCCCCATCATAGCAGGCTGGACCAGAAACACCTTAAATATTGCTGCCCTCACGCTTGTTTGCGATACCTGGAGAAATGTAAATGACATTTATCTGCCTTTGTGAAGGTTTTGTGACCATAACCTCATTACGGATAATTGCGTAGTAAGTTCTTTTCGGCATTAAGGCCATCTGAAAGGGTGTTGTATAGGTGTGTGAGTGAAGAAGAACCACACACATAAGCTGGAATCCAAGTTTATCCCCATTTATAAAGAGAGCAGAAAGAAAATACAATGAACAGAAAGTCAGTATTAAGATCAGCCAATTCAATTAAGCTCGAACTTGAGGACTGTTAGGCTAACATAACATGACGTGTTTAAAATAAAAACTAATGAGCGTGAACGGCATGAAGAAGCTTCGCTCTTTAGTAAATTTGCCCACAGCACCACTTTGCCACACGCCTCCGCTGAACAGCATCGCTCGTGCTCAGCGGGGGTAGGAGGTGAAGGTGCTGCTGCCAGCAACGGGCACCAGCTGACCCTTCCCTTCTGCCTGCAAGCTGCCAGCACAGGCTGTTTGCACTCCAGGCACGGTGCATTCAGACCAAGCTGACTTGTTTTACTAACTGCTTAGGTCAAAACAGGGCCGTCAGGGAAGAACGGTGAGGACTCAGGACATCAGAGTTTTGTTTCTGTGTCTGGAATTGACTGCATTCGGCTCTGGCTGCATGGTTTGGCTTTGCGATTTCTCTTGTAAGAAAGCAGGGCTAATGCTCACTTAATAGTGATGGCTTGAACAGCTCGGGTGTTAACAGAATCAGTGATACAGTGATGTCTCCTAACTAGAAATAAGCTTTAAATATCTTGAGAAGGGAAGCAAGCACCTTTAGATGAAAGAAATTCAGTCTTTGACTCTAAGCCCCTTCCATGACTGCCATGGTAGTTGCTGAGCCAGGGAGTGAGGAGCCACCAAGGCTGCAGATGAAGGCAGGAAAGAGCCTTGGATGGAAGGATATTTTTCTGCTCTCATCTTGCAGTGTTCATGTGATAGGACAGTTCACGATGCTGTGACATTCAAGTAAAATTACAATGTCATTCCTCAGATGCAGAAATACATTTGTCTGTAGTCCTATCGTCAGATTTGTGGAGGAAATTAAAGAGGTGACCTTTCTGCCTAATGAAGTTTCGGTTAAGTGGCTCACTGGCAGAAATGTTACTCTGTTATTGGGCAGGAGTAAATCCTATGCTCTGGGGAGTCAGTGCTCTGCAGACTGCATGGCAGGTTTAATGCTTATGTCTACGTTCAGAAGAAGTGATGTCCAGAAACACATGAGCGGGCTCTGCTGTGCTCTGGTCTGAGGATGTGCAGGGCCAGGCTCGCCCAGCGAGGGGGGAGGTAGCGCTAGAGAGAAGGAGCATGCACCCCCGGGCACGTGACTTGCGGGGGCTCGAAGCAGCACAACATGTCTGAGACAGACTGATGACTGCTGGGTATTTCCAAACTGCATTTTAAGAAGGAGTATGCATTGTCACCTTGTCAATAAAGATGCGAGGTGGACAAAAGCTTTTGTGTTTGCACAAAAACCAGCTAAATGCTCTGTTTCTCTCCTTTCTTGTGAAGGCACAGAAACAGAGAAGGACAAAAATGAGCCGAGATTGTTTTTAGGAGCAGGTTTTGCATTAATGTCTTTATGAGTCAACACTTCATTCTGAGTTTGTTTATATTAACTCCCACACATAATGTAGACGGAAGGGTAGCTCTGCTCCTTCCAGCTCCTTCCACCATGCAAACCTAGAGACATGGTTTCGACAGGGTTCTTAAAGATGCTGGAGCGCCTCCCCGCTATGGATGTGCCTTAACACCCCCAGAGCTGCTGAGCACCGCACCTGGTCCTTGTGGGCTTGGCTCTTGGTAAAAGGGGGACAAAACCACTTCCCCGTCTTGCACGAAAACAGTCACATAAATGGTGGTCTGGCTTTAAAGTGCTGGGATACCATGAAAACGCTAGTTTTCCAAGCGAATAGAAAAAGCTTTGGATGCAATGAGAAAAAATCAGTACTTCAGATAGCAGTTTGGAAGGCATAAGTGGGACATCAAGGGAATCTGTGCATGTACCAGGAGCAATCACCATCTCTTGACATCCTCTGAAGAGACCTTTTCCCCTGATCTGCCAAGACAGTTCTGTTGAATCAAGCCACAGTTGTGGTAGCAGTGTTAAGTCAAAGCAGTATTTCTTGCATTCCCCTTACCACAGAATGGTATTTTGGAATATGCTTGACTGTTGGACTCCGTGCTCTTAAAGGTGTTTTTCAACCTAAATGATTCTATGATTCTATGAAGATGGGCTGCAGCTGGGTCCCCACACCAGTAGCAGCTGGAGAAGATTTTTGCTACTGAAAAGCAAGAGTTTGAGCGGTAGCCAGGTGGATTTGGTTGCTAGATTGCATGGAGGAACTGCATTGAAATGTTCAGGCCTTGAGTGAGGAAAGATAAGGTGAGGTAAACAAAACTCAGGTTCCTGTGCCTAAGCTGAAATGCGTGTTGCTTTCCTGTTGTGGGAGCTTTTGCTCTGAGACAGAGTCCCCTAAAAGGGCTCAGCATTGGCAGCAGCTGCTGGGAATGTAGCAAAGCAGCTATTAATCCTTCTTGGCTGTTCGCTATTAAGCACGTTTTATTGCTGGATGTTGGCTGAGCTGTTATTAACCAGGGGCAGTGTGGCCACAGCTGAAAGTGAACTGTGTACGAGTGTGGCTGTACGAAAGCACCTGTCTCCTGAGCGCACGTGGTCCTTGCAGGAGCCGCTGGGGCAGAGGACAGCTGGTTTGCTTGGGAAAGGCTCACAGCTAAGATGTGCTGACTGCTACAGGGAAGGTCAATGTAGTGTGTTTTAAGGAATGGACGTGTGGTTCCAAAGTCTTGGGAATTATTTTTTGGACTTGTGTGCATTCAGTTTTGGCCTCTCCCATTTGTATTGGAGATTGACTTTTTGGGACTTCCTAGTGTAATTGAAAAGCATTTCTGCTTGAATTTCAAAAAGAGACCCACTGAAATCATAGCGTGTGTTTTGTAAGAGATTTACTTGGTCCTGGAGGTCTTGTTTAAAAACAAAAGTTACTTTCTTTTCCTGCTGTGAAATACTTAATTGTGTGAATCTTTCCCCCAGAAGTATTACCATAATATGAGCTCTTTTATGAGAGGCCAAATGCAGTGGTTGGAACACAGATTGGGGTTTTTTTTGTGTGTGTGTGTATTAATAAGTCAAGTTATTACCATAACCTTTCAAGAGAGAATACAAAGAAAACATTATGTGAAGGTGATTGTTGTGTTTCTATGTTTTCTGGATGTGAAACACCTGCAACCAGTTGAATCGAAGTAGAAAAAACAAGGAGTGTATTTGTAGTAATTAGTTATTTTTCTTTTTTTTTCTGTTACTTCTCTGTCTTTTTTTCTCTTTCTTTTTCTATACTTGGTGTAGGACGGGGATGAAAAGCAAAATTATTGCTTTCAGCCAGATTCAGCCGCTGCTGTACTCTGTAAAATGAATCCATGAATGATTAAACAGGTTTTGTGCTGTTTGCTTTTTAAGTGGGAGTTGTGAGATAAAAGCAAGCCGTAGTACTGCCATGTCAGTGAAGCAGGCTGCATGTGTGAACCTCGCTTTGGCAGAATGTGTTCTGTATTTAAAATGTCTGTCTCTGTGTAATATGATGAGTCCCTTAAGAACTACCTCCTGTAGTTGCTCTGTGAATTGCACTCCCACTGGAGTCAAGTATGTCCCGGCAAATTGCTTTATTAGCTGGAGATAAATGGGCCCAGGGAGCACTTAACTGAAGGAGCGATGATGCTCGTGCCCTTCAACTAAGTATAAACACTCTCTTGAAGAAGTGGGAGGTATGGAGGAAGGAGGTTTCAGTTCTGAACATTGTCTGCCACCTTTGAGAGACTGTGCACTAGCTGTAATGGGATGAATCATAACCTTAGCATCCTTCTAGAACGAATCTTTAGTTTTGAAAACAATGACTTTCAGGAAGCGTTACCTTCTTCGTAGTCATGTTGAAATAAAAGGAGTGATTTAGCTTTGTGTTTAGGATAATCTTCTTAAAATTATATTGTTAGTTTAATCCATGCTGTAGGTATAACATGTGATTAAGGCTGGCTAAGAACAATTAGCGTGCTTTAAACTTCAAAACCTTTCCTTGCGTTGAAGTTTTTAGAGTATCGGAATCAGAAAATAAAGGCTGGAAACAGCTGGAGTTCTTTGCTTGCTTGCAACGTCACAGTGGTGAGACGTGAGCCCCTGGCGCAGCCCTGTGTGGTCAGCAAAGTCTGCAAGGAACTGAACTGCAGTGGCCATGACTGGCGTAAGTGGGGGATGATGCACACAATGCCCTGTAATGGGCAGAGAAAACAAAAGCATTTTTTTGATTCCTGGACTCCTTGTTTAAATATGAAAAGAGGGGAAATAATAATCAGATAGAAAAGAAAAACTAAAAGCAAGCATTTCCTACCTGTTGCTTACTTGCCTGTTTTATACATGTGGTGGGTCCTTAGGAAAAAAATGTAAATTAGAAAGTAAATGAATTAGAAGAATAGATGGATTTGAAGTTGTCTTGCTGGTGAGCAGGCTTGAAATAACCCACGAAATACGGAGGAAGATGAACAGAATAAAAGGTGTCCTCAGAAAAAGAACGACTGGAGTGGAGGGGATCTCTACGAGGGGAACCAGCTGCTCTATTAGATAAAGGAGGACCCCTCTCATTTGGGAGGAGGAGGAGATGATCGACCTCTACAAAAGGAAACATAAACCAGTCAGACTTAATGTCATCAATACCACTCCTTCTGTCATCGTAAGGGTCTTGAATTTTATTTACCCCTTTGGTCGATGCTTGTATATTCTCAGTTAATATTGCTAATTTAAAACCTATATACAGCAAGCGAAGTTGAAGTTGTGTCATCTTGGCTGGGACGGAGGGAAAGCGGATCTTTATTCGCATTAGTGGGAAGCTGTTCATAGCGGAGACCGGTAATGTACATTGCTTAAAGAGAACTGGCGTTTGCTTGTTTACTTGGCTGTCTAAAAATAGGACTGAATGCAGTGCAAAACACACATGCTCTCTCCAGAACCTCACCTCTGTGCGGGCAAAGCTGCTGCACTGGGGCAAGCTGTTCCTGTGTCTGGCAGGAGCTACTGATCTGAAGAAACAAAGACAGTGCTCCTGCTAAAGTCTCTTTATTCTGAAATGGGTGAGTGTCGTGAGTCTATCCATCAAAAGGAAACCAGGACCTCCAGAAGAGCAGGCTTTTTTTTTTTTTGAAACTGATTTTCTCCTTGAATGAGGAAAATTAGCTCCAAAAATAGCTCTTTAGAACATTACTTATGAGCTGCGTGCTTGTAACTACACTTTGTCCTTTGAGATAAAGGCTGCGGCTATTGCCATTTGCTTGACGTTTTACAGAATGAATCGTGTTTCCTCCCTTGGGATTCATTACAAATGCAAAGCACTTCTGAGACTTGTCTGGGAGTCCTTTAAAGTCCTCAGGAGGTGGGCTGCACTGAAAGTGCAATGTATTATGAAGACTCATTGAAAAATACCATTTCTATAACCAATTTAAACCATAGGAATCATGATGTACATACCATTCCTCCCCTCCCAACGCTCCCAAGGAAACATAGGGAAATTGGAGTCTATTGGAGTCTAAAGTGATTCTTCAAAATGTTACTAGAGAAAAGTTTGAGAAAAGATTAGGCCTAGGCCTAATCCAGAAATTTGGTTTCTTGAACAGGATCCCAACAATGTGAAGGGTTTAGCACAAGCCTGTAAGTGTACCAGGGCCCTTACGGCTGCCTCCCGGTAATGATCCTGGAAGAGAAATATGGACAGCCTTGCATGCCACTTGCAAGACTGAAAGCCAAGACACCATAAGGCTATACAAGATCCTAAACTATGTGAGGAGGGGTCCAGGCTGTCCACGTAAAAGTGTAGGCATTTCTTGACTTGTTTGTACTGCTGTGTGGCCCTGGCAACAAAAGCTCTTAGGAGGGTGGCTCTGCCAGCATCTCAGATGATCCTAAATTAGCTCTCCCCTCCTTTTGACTTAGCAAAACACCATGAGGAATCCATCTCGCCTGTTAAGATGAATCTGCTGTAAGTCTGGACAGGCAGAAGGTGACTGGATGTGGATATAGGGCGCTCCCTGTGTCTGAAGGTCGAGGCACACAGACGTTCTGCTCTGTTACACGGAGGAAGCAGAGAGTCTTGGCAGGTTCTGACATTACTGTACACAAAGGATATAGTGTGGAGATCTTAGCCCGTGCTTTCCAGACAACAAAGGATACTGAAATTTTGCCGCAGTAGGCAAGTGCAGCTTATGTGACCAGCTGTCTTTGTACTTGTACGCGTGTGATCAGTTTCTGTTTGCTGTGATATCCTCAAGTACTGATCCTTAAACAAGTCTCAGGCAGCTTCCCCAGTTTGGCAAGTTACCCATCAGACTGATTTCCCCAACGGTCTCGATTATATTCATTTTATCTTTTGTGAGTTAATTGGCTCTAACATTGGGAGAGTTGAACTTGCTTGAAAGAATACAGAGTAGGGCATGCTTATGGAAAAACACAGTACTTAAATCCCAGGTAAAGCTTTTGTCCCCAGAGCTGGCTCAAGCAATGTTGCTGTGGGAGGTTGACTGATGAAGCTGGGTAATATGATGGTGCTGGAGGAAGGTTCACAAGCTCTTTGAGTTGAATCTGTATGGAGACTCAACGGCTGGGAAGCGTGCTTCTCTGTCCTGAACTTCCGTGCAGCATACGCAAAAGGTAAAAAGAAATCCAAACCCCTTCAGTTGTAGTTCGAACTATTGTGATGACATTGCAAATGGAATGGACAGGGCTGTAGATCCCTCCTGTTAACGCCTCTTTAATTCTTGCAGTTTTGTCATGTGGCAGTGAATGCATGAGGACGCTCCCATATGCAGGTCGTGACCACATCCAGCCCTTTGAAGGCCTGCTGCTCTAACCAATATGCGAACAGCAACGTCTGTAATGCAGAACCTAGAA
Organism: Steatornis caripensis; assembly: GCA_013398225.1. Taxonomy (NCBI): domain Eukaryota; kingdom Metazoa; phylum Chordata; class Aves; order Caprimulgiformes; family Steatornithidae; genus Steatornis; species Steatornis caripensis. The sequence goes on along the minus strand of VZSC01018226.1, from coordinate 752,585 downwards.
GCAGGTGGGAGAAACAAATGCAGCATATGTGCATCACAGTAAGAAGTTTTGTGTTTAGACTTTAATTTTTGTTTCCATCAGTCTAGATGCTCTTAACTTCTGCCTGCTGTTTCACTGCACTCAGCCCAAGGGCACGAGCAGATATTCAAGCTGGTGATCAATCCCTAATGAAGATCAGTGTCCTTGCAACTGAGATTGAGTACTTGCAAGCAACTGCTCTGAAATGTCAGGGTTAGAGGGGACTGCAATGACCTAGCTAGAACATCAGTAGCATCTCTGAAAAAGAATTTGAACTGGGGACTGTGCAATTTGGTGAACAGGAGTTGGTACAATTCGTGGTCATTTGTGTTCATGGTTAATAACCCTCGCTAGTGGTTTGCCTTGACTGACTTGTCTGTGCTTGGATGCAGTTTTTATTCTGAACACCAGATTTTCTTTCTAAATTTTTTTATTTGCACTGTTCTGCCTCTACTGGCACTTACAATTTTCTTTGTCTTGGTGAGGAGCCTGCCAGTAACAGAGCTACGTATTTCAAACACTAAAAATATTTTGTTTAAACTTTTTTGTGTCAAATTAACTAGACTGAATTCCTAGTGTCCCTCCCTATTAAGTATGTTTTTTCAGTCCTTGAATTAACCCATGTAGGTCTTTTGGGTACTCTACTTACCAAAATTTTTGGTGGGTGAGGGATGATAACAGCAGAGTCAGTCACTTCTAGGGGGTGGAATGCTGAGCTGCCCCATAATCCCTGAACAAAGAGACTGAAACCTCAAATTCACCAGACTGAGTGAAACAGCTTGTTTAACACTTGGAAGTGCAAATAACCTAACTGTTTAATAGTAGGTTAATTCAAGTTACTTGCTTTAAAAAACAAAAATTTTTTTAAAAAATCTGTTCTGCTCCTGAACAGTTTAAAGTTGTACGTGCTTGCTGTAGTCTGCCACTGCCTGGATGGCTGCACCACAGGGCTTTGAGACCTGATAGAGTAGGGCTAAAAGTGGCATGGGTGGCCTGAATGCCCTGCTGAAGTCTTTTAGGTGTAAGTAATGAAGCCAGAAAAAGCTCTAGGTTTTTTCCAAGGCTTTTTTTGTGCTGTCATCCTACTTCAAAGATGATCAGAGAGATAGAAATGAGATGAAACGTGAAGACTGAAAGGAAGGGGCATTGATAGGGTTTTGAAAGACAGAGAAGGGAAGACAAGGAGCTAGGCTTCCAGTGCTGGTTTTCTTCCAGGATATCAAAGACACTCTCTGCTTAATTGAAAGTAGAATGCAACTGTGGAAATGCAAACCAAGTAGATTACGTTAGCATTTTATAGGGAATTTTATTTGTGGCAAACACTGGGGCTAGGCTGGCGTGAGGCTCGTGGAGGCCTTGGGCACAGAGTTTCCTGGGGGAGACACTGCAGCCCTACGTACACCAATGAGGTATCTTTGGTTCACCTGCACAGAACAGTTGCCTCGTTTCAAGTGGGTTTCTGTTGTGGCAACTGACTGCTGTGAAAGTGTGGGAAGAGAGATGTTTTCCTCTTTGCCTTCCATGTGGCACGTAAGGTTTGACAATAGAGAACAGGGTATCCATTAATCATAACAGCTTCTGGGGGTCTTGGCCTTATGGACCAATGCTTTTGGACAGCATTGCTTATAAGCTGAAGCCTTGAGCTTATAAATTTCAGCTTTGTTCACTTTCAGCAGGGCACCAATTAAGGACCAGGTCACTAACTGAAGCGTGATTTGCAAGGAGGAGCACAGACACGTTCACCAGTAAAAGTGCATTGACTTGGCTGGTGAAACTCTGCTCAGGCCTGACCTGCCCCAGCATACGTGACTGAGCACTCTGATAGATGGGAGTTTGCACATCAGCACATTTCACTACCTGAAAAGCTTTTGCTTGGCTGAAGAGCTGCCATGACTTGACTTCTGTAGAGGGTGTTATCGTTGGCTTCAGCACTAGCTGGATTTCCTAGCACTGTGATTCTCCTAACAAGCTGTGTTTAACCTAGTAGTATGATTCATGTATGTTGTGTCCAATTTGCTTGTCTTGCTCCCTGCCACACATAGCTGTCCAGTTTCGTATAAGCAAGGGAGAAATTTAGAGCAAAATTAGTTAGTGGCCTAAATAAGAGGCTATTGGTGCAAGACCATTAACTGATGGAATAGCAGGGCTTGTCTGTCCTTAAAATGCCACAGACTGATAAATGGATGCTGTACCCAAAAGATGTGCTCGCTTACCCTTTTTATTTTAATTTAAATTGATAGCGATACAAATAACTAAACTGTTCTCGGCCTGCGTAGGTGGGGCAAAAAAGCTCTGTTAGTGCTCAGGGAAGCTACTATGCAAGACAGTCAGCTGCTTTGTTTCAGGTGATACGCTCTGTCAGTGGCAGTTAACTGTCACATCTGGATCTTTGAAGACAGCTCAATGGCCCGTAAATTCCGAGATGATTTTGCCTGCTGGAAACGGTTTTGTTACATCAGAGGCCTCTAGCGCATAATCAAGCATTGTCAGGAATCAGAAATCAAGTAAGAGCTCTACGAGAAGAAAAATAAGTACGAGCTCTGTGATTCGAAGCTGCATGTCCGGATGACAGAAATCTCAAAAGCAAGCAGCACGGTGTTCATTCAGTGGAGAAGGAGAAAGAGGTTCACAGCTGACACTGAAACATTTGTTATTAACAAATTGTTAATAATTTAGCATTTAGTAATCAATTGCCACCCACTTCCATACTTTGCTAAAAGCCTGATTTCAACTTGCTCACAATTTCAGCTTCCAAAGAATTAAAGAAACAGCTGTTGTGTGCTCGCTCTGTCTCCTGTGATGGAAGGGGTGTATCCAAAATGACTTGCCTGTGTGTATGCAGATCTCTGCAGACTATTAATACCATACCAGTTATTATTAGTATGTGCTTACGAAAGGTATAGGTGTTTGACCCTCTCTAGGTTCAAAATGAAGCTGAATTACAAATTCAGCTGGGTTATTGGGAAGGACAGCCAAAACCTTTTTCTTCCTCTGTTGGAAGTAATCTTGGCTGTAATATGAATAAATTATTCAAAGGACAAAACATGCAATCATACAGTGTTAGTCTGTGTCAGTTCTGATGAAAATTGATTTCTTAAGAATCTTTATGAATGCCTTCTCAAAAGTTATCGTAAATCACTACTTAAACCCTTGTTTAGTTTTCACAGACAAGTTAAGACCTGTGCTTTACCTGAGCTTTGATTAAAGAAAAACAGATGCAAGCAATATGCAAGAGAGTTCTTACAGGTACTAAAACTAGGTTTTATTTTAATTAACTTCGCATTGTGTATGGACTCTTCTTCCTCATGTGTGTTTGTGCAGCTTGTTAGACATTGCTACTTAGCAAAGGGAGATCCCAAATACAAGCAAACTGTGTCCCTTTTGACATTCGGTTTGGAAAAAAATGTCCTGCTGAGATTAGTAGCTCTCTAGCGTACCCTGATGCGTTAGTGGCCTGAGGCTGGCAAGCTGGTTCTAGGCTCCTATCAGTTAAAGGAGCAAGAAAGACTGCCTCTGGACTGATCGTGAAGGCAGCTTTGGTCAGAAGGGAAAGATTTCTATTGCAAAGAGAGGATTTTGTAGGTGATTGATAGGTTTGATAAGATAATTGCCTCTTTGATCTGTACTCAGTGGTGAAAGCATGATTCGTCTTCTCTGTCACCACTGTATATAGACCGAGCCTAGAAAACAAACTTGGCCTAACTTCTAGACAGTTTGAGACAGGTGAACTGACCCCTACGCCTCTTCCAGAATGGCACTAGGTTTGTGCAGCACAAGAGAAGATTTTTCTCCTAGAGAGACGAATCACTGGTATCCTGTCTTCCTCTGTGCTATCTATGTAATATAGAGAGGCATCTCAGCTGTGGCCTGAGGCTGTAACATGGATCTGCTGCAGCCTTTCTCTTAATAGGCGATTTAGTGGGCTAGGGGAGGGTCACAGATTAGACTAACAAACTACCCTGGTTGTGTGAGGGTCTTGGAGAGATGGAAGACAGAAGGTCAGGCTGCCAAACAGATGTGGATGCGGAAGCTAGAGCCCTAAGAGAGAACGATGCGAGTAAAAACAAGCATCACTGTCAATGTGTGGCTAAACTGAGAAGTTCGTGATTTGTGACAGCAGGTTCTATAGTAGTAGGAAAGCATGAGGAGGCAGAACTTTCCTGGAAGCCATGACAAGGGCAAGAAAATGGGATGCTTCTGGAACTAATAAATGAGATTGTTTGATTTATTTAGCTCAGAAAGAGATGAGAATCATGTTTTTATGTATTACTTGCAGGAGAAGAAATCAAGCTGCTTAATACCCATTAATGTGTACCAATTAATGCCTTAAAGCCAATAGTCCTTTCAGGTGGACTATGTGAAAGCACATTTCTCCACCCAGTTCAGAAATGGAGTAATTTGCTCATTAACTTTTAGCTGACCTGGAATAACTGGTATCTATCAGGGAAACCTGAGAGAGTAAGCCTCTGGTTTGCATTGGCTTCGGGGTTTTTTCTTTTTTGTAAAATCTTAATCATCAGACTTTTTTTATGTAGGGAATATGCAATTAATGAAACAGAAGGAAACAGCAGCACTCAGTTTTGTAAGATGATTCTATTTCTGATGTGTTTCATGTTTTATTTCAGTTTGCCAACCTCTTTATTCTTAGCTTTTCTTGGAAATAGAATGCACTTATCTTGGGAAAAAAANAAAATCTTAATCATCAGACTTTTTTTATGTAGGGAATATGCAATTAATGAAACAGAAGGAAACAGCAGCACTCAGTTTTGTAAGATGATTCTATTTCTGATGTGTTTCATGTTTTATTTCAGTTTGCCAACCTCTTTATTCTTAGCTTTTCTTGGAAATAGAATGCACTTATCTCGGGAAAAAAAACAAACTCTAATTTTGCTTTTTAAAAAGAGGAGAGGGAAGTAACTACCAGGTACTGCAACATTGCTGTGGGTTAGCCATGGCTATCAGCCAAACTCCCACCTAGCTGCTCAGTTCCTCCCTCCCCTACTCAGCAGGATGGGCAGAGAAAATGGGAAGAACAGGAATAAGAGAAAAATAATGGTTTGAGATGAAGACAGGGAGATTACTTGCCAATCACTGTTGCAGGCAAACCAGACTCAACTTGGGGAAAAGTGACTTCATTTATTGCCAATTAAATTTAAAATGTAACTACTAATTTGGGTAGTGTGAAACAAAAAGGCAAACGTTGAAACAACACTGTTCCTCCCTCTATCCCAGGCTCAACTTTATTTCTTCACTCATGACTCCTCTACTTGCCTGTCCCCCNGGTCTGTATGCAATGGTTTCTCTCTGCTGCTCCTTCTTTCTCTTTTCCTCTGCTCCAGCATGGGCTTTCCAGGTGTTGCAGTCCTTCAGGAATATCCATCTGCTCCAGTGTCACCTCCTGCATGGGCTGCATCATGGATCTCTGCTCTGGCACCTGGAAGATCTCCTCCTTCTCTATAATTTTATTTTTTGCTTCACTTATTTATTTCATACAAGCAGCCCATATACACCTTAAGGATGTGAAAGGTTCATAATAATGTTATTTACCTTTCTGAAGGACTGGAAATAACTTCCACCTCAGCCTTTCTGTGTAATCTAGAGAAAATGGCGTGTAATTTCCTTACCACGTTTAAAGCATACATTGAATATTATACCTTTTGATTGACTCTTGTTGCCACTTCGCTAACAAACACCATGGTTATCCTTATCTTCTAAGGAGAAAATATGTGACATTAAATGGCTGAAGAAAAGTGAAATCTGGAGATAACTGTGCTTCCTCAGAGCATAAAGGGCATTGAATAAACACGCAGAAGACTTTGATACTGACAAAGCGAAAGCATTATGTACAATGTTCTTTTTTTCTATGGACCAGCTTCTGAAATACCGTTTGTATCATAGTACCTCGCTGTGTGCAGGATAGTGGAAGGCTTTCGGGAATTACATGAACGCTTAAAGGAGACGACAGTAGTCCCCCCCCAAATTAAGTGTAATTAAAAAAAAAAAAGTGGGAGTTGGAAGCAATTACATATAAATCTTCCCTGTGCTACTGTCACAGTTTAAAGCTGGGCTGGCTATTAAAAGAACAACAGATGCTCTTTGTTAACTCCTTCCCTTCCCAAAATGGAGGGGAAAGAGAAAAGGGAAAGAGACTTACAGGTTGGAAAAGTTGAAAACAGCTTTAATCTAGCTATGAGAATCGTGTATTATAATAACGGGAAACAATAACAATGAAGTGTATACAGATAGGCACAAACCCAATATCATGCTCCACG
>VZSC01018226.1:712596-744207 GCA_013398225.1 Steatornis caripensis | reverse complement strand
GATCACTACCCTCTGCGCTCTGCCATTCAGCCAGTTTTTGACCCACCTCACTGTGCGCTCATCTAAGCCACTCTTCCTGAGCTTTCCTATGAGGATGTTGTGGGAGACAGTGTCAAAAGCCTTGCTGAAGTCAAGGTAGACAACATCCACTGCTCTCCCCTCATCCACCCAGCCAGTCATGCCATCATAGAAGGCTATCAGATTGGTCAAGCAGGATTTACCCTTTGTGAATCCATGTTGACTACTTCAATGACAAATACATCACCTGGATGCTGTGGGGCACACCCCAGTGAAGTCCCAGACTGTACCCAACAGCAGGCAGGAGCTGGATTCAGGATCAAAAGCAGAATAATTGGGTAGAGTCCTCCTTCGATGCTTAAGCAAGGAGCTGGGTAGAGTTGGAGAGCATCACCAGGACCACCCTAACAGCCCCATATTGGGCTTAAATAGGCTCCTGGGCCATAGATATGGGTGGAAGCATTCGGTAAGGCTGCTTACGGCCATTAGAGCCCATCAGTGCCCTGGCCATAAAGGGAGAGGGAGTGACCCTTGTGATCCCTCATCTTTATTCTGAGCATGATGTGTATGGGATGGAGTATTGCATTGGCTCAAACCAGGATAGCTACCAGGATAGCTTTAATAAGGCCCAGAGCTTAAGGTGTCACTTCATATGGTTAAAAGATGTTGCAGTTCTAGAACAAATAACAACCAGTGAGTGAGGACATAAATATTGTGCTTCATAGCATAAGCCAAAGACTAACACACAGTTAAGAAATATTTTGGTTTACAAGTATATTATCTAACGGTAGGATTTTTTTCCCTTGTAGTTGAAGTAATCTACTACTGGTTACACAGACGGAGTGCAGATCGTGCCTGGAGCTCATCTGTTACAAGGTCTGACTACATCTTTTCTATTCTATACCTCTACACTACTGTGTTGCTAAAGTTTTTATGATTGTTAATCTAGACTTTGTATCTTCAAAGATAAATTCATAGAAGGGTTATATATTTTTTTTCAGTGAAAAGTTGGTATTTCTCCAGTGCCATTTCTGAAGTTGGCCCAAGGAAGGCATTGAGATTGTTAATCACTTAAAAGTAAAGACAGCTCTATAGTTAGCATCCATTGAGGAAAGTACTGTTTTACATCCTCTATAAATATTTAATTACCAAGGAAAATAGGATGGAACTGTTATGGTACGAGTGGCTTCCCGCATCTGATTACAAAAAGGATTCTCAGTTTGAAGATCTGCTTTAACAATATGAAATACATTGCCTGGAGCAGTTTATTTCTCGGTTACAATAGAATAACCAAATTTGAGAGCTCAAAAGGTACATTACAAAATTATAGAAAAGAGTCAAAATGCTCTTTTTGGTTTGCAGTTGTTATCTGCTATTTGCAGCACTCCTACTCAAGGTGCTTACATTTCTTTTCCTTCTTTTAGTGGCATGATTTTGCTCTCATTTACATTTTACTTGCTACTTTTCTTGTTCATAGCAACTAATTTTGTGAAGTTTTATTGATACATAGATTTTAGCACCGTGATTTTCTGTTTTAACAAGTTGGAGTCTATTTCAGCTTAAAAAGACTATGAAAAGCCTATTTTATTCAGTCTGACTTTGATGTCTGAAGTTACATGATAGCATCCTTCTAATATTCGCAAAGGAGCAATAGGGCAGATGAGATTACAACTGGAAACTCATCGAAGTAAATTGATGCCTCTTTTGGTCCTGGACATTGCTGTTAGCTGTCTTCAGCTTCAGAAGTAGAAGTAGTGCCTGAGAAAAGGCACAAGGCTCTCTTTCAGCTCGGACAAGCAATAAAATTAATTCTGCTGAAATGGATGAAAAAAATGATCACCCAGCAGCTAAACCTGAAGATGAGCTAAGTGTAAGTAGGTGGTTTAAGCATTCTTGATTCCATACACTTCTTGACACTAGTAGATCTCTTATGATCTAAACTTAACAGCACAGGTAGATTTGGTATAATTTTCTGGTTTAGAGCTCAATCTGAAAATGTCAGTGTATGTATGTTTGTATGTCTTCCGATTCCTAGTAACATGTATGTTCAGACAACTGAGATAATGGGCATGTCAGCGTGACAATATGAAAAGTTGATATTGGTGTCATGGCAGCACCTTTGTTTTGCCAAAAAGAAATCAGTTTCTAGGCAAGAAATGCAACATTAAAGTAGGTAAAATGTTTTGGTTTTCACTGAGAAGATACAGGAGGGGATTACTGAATGAACGTTAACTCATGACAAAGGAGTAATTAAATAATTTAGTGTGTGGTGATAGCCAAATTGCAACTCTAGCTGGAAACCAATTCTAGAATACAAGAACTAAGTGGAAGTAGAGAGGAAAGCTGAATTACAAATTGTAATCCTTATTGAGGGAAAGGAACATCTTAACTTTGCCTTTGCTTTTCTTACTATGAAATATTTATGGTGAACTAATATAACCTAGGGAAATACTTAAAGTGTAGTGCATAGCATTCAATATTCCTATGAATCTTGTGTAACAGAGAACTTTGCCATGCAAGCTTTGATATATGAAGTACATTTTTTTAAAAATAAGATTAGAATTGCAGTAGATGCAATGAAGACATTAGTTGTTTCAAGTGCATAGTTACAGCCCAGTAATGTCAATCTTCAGCAGTCTTTAATGGTCCTTGCAGGATCTAATTTTTAAGAATAAATCTGTTTGGTTAGGTCTACAGCTGCAAAAAGGGGTGTATAAGGGAACCTTATATGACAGACCAGAGCTTTAAACAAATAGGCAATTTGGTTTTCATTCTGAAAGAGAATTGTACTCAGTAAGGTTTTTAAAAAATACAGAAGATGGGCAAATTGAGTCTTTCTTGAGAACATGCAAAACAAGTGCACTTAATTACCTAGACAGAAAATATGAGTCTGAAATCTTCCCGTTTGGAGTTCTCGCCATTTGTTTGAGGAAACTGTAAAGTGTACTACCAGGTCTTATTACTCTACTCATTATTACTTATTACTCGTTTTTCTTCTCATCTTTGAGCATCCTGAACTGTGAGGTCAAAGATTGCTAGCTGTTGTGTTTGACTACGAGACTGGCAGGATATTTGTGGTGATGTTGCTTATGCTTTCTCTGTGAGGATACATAGAACTCTCTTATTGAAAGCATTACTAAGGCACAATATCAGAGAATCATAGAAAAATTTACGTTGGTGGGGACTTCTGAAGGTTTTTAAATTTTTAAAAAACAGGGCTAATATTGAAGCCAAAGAGATTTCTTGGGGCATTGTTTCACCGAGTTTTGAATATCTCCGGGGATGGATGTTCCCTGGCCTCTTTGGGCATAGCCCTCATGGTAAGATACTTTTCCCCTCCAGCCCACGCCAGTCTAGCTGGAATTTCCCCTGCTGCCATGTGTGACGTTTGTGACTGTCTCTTCAGTGTGCATCAGTGAGAAAAGCTTGGCTGTCTTCTCCGTAACCCACTTTAGACAGGGAAATCTATAGTTAGGTTTACTCACACCGTCTTTGCCTTATTGTCTCCAGCTAAACAACCCCAGGGCTCTCAACTTTTTGCTGTATGTCATATCCTTCAAGCCCTCACCTCTGCCTTCCCTGGAATCACTACAGTTTATCAACGTCTGTTATACTGATGGGCCCAAAACTGGTCACAGTACTTCAGATATGGTTCTATTAGTGTTGGGCAGAAAGAAAAAAACACTTCCAGTTGATTATTTCACAGCACCACTTTTGCAAACGGCTAGTAGTTATGCTTGTTTCCTGGGTGTCAAGCTCCGTTAGCAAATAGCTTTAGCAGCCACTGTATTAAACTTAGCACCCCAGACTGATACCTCAGAGTGCAGTTCTTAGTACTGAGTACTAAGCTGAGTACTTCCTGACTTTCGTAGTCGTCTCCCTCCTCAAGTGAAATACTGTTAGTAGGGATGAAAAAATGAGTCTTGTGTTCACACCTTTTCGTCTACACTACACCACACGCTCTTGCAGTGTACCATCTGAGAGGCTTCAAAGAATTAAGTGATGGTAAAAAGCCTGGCAGCTTGTTGCAGCCTTTCTCCTCACTGCCTACCTCTTGTAGTTCTGCAGGGGCTAAGAAGGGTTTATTGAGCATAGGGGACAGCCAGACCTGCCCAAGTCAAGGTCTGTGCTGTTGTACGTGCGTCTGTTCTGCTGTGGTTGTGAACTCTTTGATGTGTTTCTGTGTGGGCACTGAAAGGGATAGGTGATGGGACCGGGGTGTGTCCCTCAGCAGGGTGAGGCTATCTGCACCTTGAGCAAATCACACACCAGTTATCATTGGTCTTTGCCAGAGGTTACTGACTGGCATTGCTGAGACATGATGGACTTCTGAGCAGGTCCTAGTCCACAGGTGGCATAAAATCAACTGTGAGGTGGGGGAGAACGACTCTGAAAATGCCCTTAAAATGAATTAAGCTATTCCAAAGACAAAGACCAAAATAAAAAAAGAACATTTCCATTATATTTAAGATGGTGAAGTCCAGTTTTATCTTTGTGTACATGAGGTCCTGAGCCAGGTCTTTTTGTTTCAAAATCCGCTTTGTGCTTCACGGAAGACTTTGCACTAAAACTCTTGCTGATTGCTGACTGGTGTTTGTCAACGCCTCCAGTCATGGAGAACCCACAACATCCTAAGGCAGCCTCTTTAAAGCTTCCATCTCACTAGCGTCAATGTGGTTTTGGAATATTTTTCCTGAGTGTTCCTTATTGATGCGGCAATATTATGTAACTTCTGTTATAGATGTGATATAAGAAGGAAATTCAACGTTCATTTTATAGTTCTAATTCTACTGCAGGTGGATATCATAGCTGTGCCTGTGTTCATACCTGGCGCACTTGGTCATTAATGCCCTGAGTGGTCCAGGAACTTGCTAACCAATCTCTGCAGAGATGAGGCAATGAATTGACTTGAGAAAAGGTGATTGAACCTTTAGCTGATGTCACAACAAGGTATTTGACCGTGACAGGAGATCTCCAAGAGGGAATTTTATGAAGTCCCAGANGTTCTAATTCTACTGCAGGTGGATACCATAGCTGTGCCTCTGTTCATACCTGGCGCACTTGGTCATTAATGCCCTGAGTGGTCCAGGAACTTGCTAACCAATCTCTGCAGAGATGAGGCAATGAATTGACTTGAGAAAAGGTGATTGAACCTTTAGCTGATGTCACAACAAGGTATTTGACCGTGACAGGAGATCTCCAAGAGGGAATTTTATGAAGTCCCAGAGATCTCCCCAGGCAGCTCTTGCTGTGCCTGCAGCAAATGATAGACATGATTTGTATTTGTAAATGTGTTGACTCTCTCCTGTGGAGGCAAATGCCTGGGGGAAGTGTCTGGTACAAACAGACTTTCCAGAATAGACCAAACTGTAGATAGATAAGCTACTTATAAGAAGTAGAAACTGCTCCTGCAAATGCAGAAATGGTCACATAGTAGTCTTTTGTACCTAGATAAGATGGTCAGCACATATTTTTAATCTACCTTTAGAAAATCTGGGACTGTAGTTAAAAATAAACTGTCAGGTGGCTGGATATCCAGGTGATGACCTTGTCCAGGTCCTTACCCAGCAAGACCTGTGTCGTGTCCTCCTGTTCAGTAGAGGGAACTTCTCAGATGAAGCTGGACGTGCAGGAGGAGGCTGTCCACATGCACTGCTCCTCACCCTCAAGTGAAGTGATGACTTTCTTCTGAGGAATTGAGTGGGTTAAGTCCACTTGTATTGGAATAGTTCTGGTCTGAGAAGAAAGTAGCTTTTTAAACTTTTTTTTTTTTTGCGAACAGCAGTCTAATTCTGACCATAGGCTCAAGGGTGTGCATTTACCTGTCTCCTGGTTCCTTAGCAGGGAAATGACAAACCGCAGCACTGGAACAAGGATTGACTATTTTAATATCATGCTACCTGCTTCCTCCCACTTCACACAAAGGGAGGAATGAATAGCTGAATGCGTGTTGTGTATATGCAGCAACAGAAAAAAATAGATATATTATATATTATATATATATTATATATATATATAAATATATATAAATATATATATATATATATAACCTCTTCTAGTTGTTGGTCAGTCAATTGCTGTTAGAAATGTTCCTTTTATTTTTTTGTGTTTCACCTTATTTTAGGTACCCAACATCTCAGTCCAAACGGTAGCTGCAGAAGATAAGTTGGCAAAGAGGATTCTGGCAAGGAAAAAACATGGCAAATTGAAATTGAAGAAAAAAGATAAGTTGCTGTGGAGTTTTCAAAACAAAATAATTCTCTTTACCCTCATTCTATTCATTTTAGGTGTCATAACCTGGACATTACTGTGGCTCTTCATTGGTGAGTTGCTGAAAGCTCATGCCAGTTTCATACATTGCTATCCCCAATAGCACTTTCAGTTGTGTTTAGGATCTGTCTTGTCCTGAAGGCTGTTTCTAACATAAACACATCAGGGACTTGTTTAACTTATTTAAATGGGCCCTGAAAGACTTTCGGGTGTCTTTGTTATGACTTATCAAGTAATTATAAAAGCAGACATAGCTGCTGGCTTTAGTTTTAATTAGGCTTTTGTTACGCAAAACATTTTTTTATGTGCTAGCTAAATGCACAGACAGTTCCTGTGAGCTTTGTTCCTAAGAAATTTTGATTTCCGCTGTGTTTCTTGGCCTGCTGAAGGTCAAGTCAGTCCTTTGTCTCTCATGCAGAATAGATTTAAAGAAATGAAAGAGGAGTAAGATACAGATGTGTCTAATTGGGCAGTAAAAGCGATGTTGTCCTCTTTAGACCACTGATGCTAATACTGCCTAGGATTCCTTAGGGATGCTCCAGAATCTGGGTGTTGATATTGCCATCACTATACTGGTTCATTTGTATGATGGTATCTTACCTTGTGTGTAGGGAACAGGTGCTCAGTTAACCTTAATATTGTGGTACTCATCTAGAACAGTTTGGCTGTGAAAACATGGTGTTCTTTTGGCAATTACTTCCACTGTAAAGCCAAATAGATTAATTTTGTTTAGAATTTAATCAGAAAAAAACCTCATTTAAAAGAAAAAAAGGTAAAACTAAAAAGTAAAAAAAAAAAAGGCTAACTGTCATCTTTGTTTCTTGCAGTTCAGGCAGAAAACAAAGATGCATTGTATTTTGTTGGACTGTTTCGTGTTGCCAACATAGAGTTTCTCCCAGAATATAGGCAGAAGGAGTCGAAAGAATTCCTCTCCGTGGCACAGAATGTGCAGCATGTGGTAAGATGAGTGGGCTGCTTGCCTAGCAAAAGATCAGAGCTGTGAACAAGAGGTGTGACTTTCAGGTGCCATTGAGTCTGCTGTGATGTTCTGCTTCCCCCTCCCTTTTTTCTTTTTTTTTTTTCCCTATCTGGAAGACTATGTAAAAAGGATGGCTATCTGGAGGTGGGAAGGAACTGACTACTTTTTGTTAATCATAAACTGAGTTTTGAAAAGGTCTGTTTGACTTTTACGTTTACTAAAAATTTTACATATTTCCCCCACAAACTGGTGTCTATGAACAGAACTCTACAAGAGCCGTTCAAAACTCAATTGCCCCTTTTGAGACATTAAATCGAAATTTTTTGCATTTAAATCGGCATCTGCTGTCAGTCTTCTGCCTTATAGCATCTATAATTACCCTAGAGATCTCAAACATCTTTAGATTTACATTTCTTTCTCATGCTAGGTATTCTAAAGACCATTTTTCTTCCCAAACACCTTGCATTGGTTAAACAATGGCAGCACTCTGTTGCAGGCATTTAAGGCCGCTCTATAGTGGGAATTATATTCAAAAGGGAATTTGACTTTAAAGACATTTGGTGTAGGGAGGAAAAAACACATTAATGCCAGAAAACACAGCACTGTCCGCATAAGAATTCAATAGTATGAAACAGTATGAAATTGAATAAATTCAATAGTATGAAAATTGCTAAACAAAAAAAAAGATCAGATGCAACTAAGACATTTTTGAATAACTGCTAAGTTTTTGTCATTTTATAATATGAACTCAAGTTCCTGTTTTCCAGCTCTGTCTTTCCTCCTCCTCCCCCAAAAGCTGGATCACAAAAGGCTTGAAAGCGAACAGCCTAGTTTTCCTAGTCCTGCATGTTAATGACTGAAGTGCTTGCAGGTAGACGTAACAGAACCACCGCAGGACACGTCCTTCCCTCGCTCTCCATGGAGCAGCTTTAACCTGCTGTGAGCCCTGTGTCTTCCTCTTGTCCCAGAGCATCCTGCTGTGGAGAGAGCTGACAGACAGCAGGTGTGAACTGCCAGTGTCACCACCTCCTACTTGAACATAACTTGGAATTTGGTTTTGTCTGTAAACTTTGCCTGAGCTCACCAACAGATTTTGCATTGCTGAAACTGTGCTTCACGGTGACGTGACTTTTGACTAAAATTGCTGGTGGAGATGTGGTGGATTTGAGGTTTTGTTTGTTTTTCTCCTTGAAACACTTTTTTTCGTGGCAGCTGGTCCAGGGGCCCCCAGCGTGGTAATGGAAAAACCTCTGATCCTTTTCCCTTTGGCAGTAACAGTAATATACAAAATCCCTTGCAGCGGAATCTGGAGAACGATTGAGCTCCATTCATTTTATTTAGGCCCCTGAAGTAATTGATCAAATTTCCCGTGTCAAACGCTGAAAGACAGGGAATAACATTAGTGTGGTTCTTACAGCCTTTACTTCAAAATAATCTGTATTATAGTCCCGTGGGCATTGACTTTAACCAGTGAGCAGCAGGATGAGGTCTGAACAGTTTGAGGTACATGCCACCTTGTGGTTTTAGAAGTGTGCCTCCTTGAACGAGAGGAAGGGCCGTTGTCACACTGATATTATCACATACATCCAAAGAACTGGTGGAATCAGGAGCTTGCTTTCCCCAAAGGCAGTCCCACAGCATGAAATGGGCAGAGTTTTTCCTTCTCCACATATTCTACACTGTCTGTATTGGAAAAAAATACGTGAAGAAAATAGAGACAAACTGAATCTGAATGCAGGAAATTCCACATAACCATTGGAAAAAAACTGTTGAACTGTGAAGGTGATCAAACACTGGAGCAGTTGTCCAGAGAGGCTGTGGAGTCTCCATTCTTGGAGATGTTCAACTGGACATGGCCCTGAGCAATGTGATGTAGTTGACCCTACTTTGAGCAGAGGGGCTGGACTAGATGCTCTCCAGAGGCCCCTTCCAATCTGTCTTTATGTAGTTCCATGGAAAAAGCTGTGATGTATGCTGTTAACTGCACCTTAGTGGCAACACACAAAATGCTATGAGCATATGCTCATTTCCTGAAGACTGGCCCTAAATTTCAGCATCAGAACAGGGAAGCCCTCTGTGTTTGGGATTTGCCAGGCAAAGAAAAAACAGCATCCTTTTCAGAACTCATTTATTTGGAAAAAGCATTACTGTACACATCAGTCGGCCATGGGCAGAAGATTTGATGTTTCCTGGGAATATTGGACTTGTTATGGGTGCGTTGAAGAGCTGGTCTGCTCATGTGTGCTGCTCTGCCTAGCTTGGTTGATGTACATCTGGAAATGTGTGCATATTGTATATTTGTGGCGAAAAAGATGATGTTCCTAGGAAAGCCTAGGTATTTCACATCTCTGTGTATAACCCATTTTCAGAAACGCTAAGTCATAATACTTTCTCTTTCAGATGAACTTGGTCTACACAACCTCCTCTTTTTCCAAATTTTATAAGCAGTCCACAGTTTCAGAAGTCAGGTAAAACTGTGGTTAATGTAATTGCATTTCTGCTGGGTAGTATATAATGTAACGAGCCCACAAGAGAAGCCTGTTTTTGGTGGTTATGATTTAATATCTTTGCTACGTACTTGTACTGACAGTAAAACACACTTATAAACTATACCAATTCACAGAAGGAAAGGCAAACTGAAGTCATATAAGCAGTTCCTTGTCTGCCAGGAATATAATCTAAGGTAAACAGAAATCATGTCCCTAAAGAGGTTTGGTGATACTTTTGCTGATAGGTCACGTGAAAGTTTAACTACTTAAATGTGCTGTTAGAGCACAATTCTGAATTATTTACTAAGTCGCACATATTTTATGAGTAATGTTATTGGTATAAAACTATTTTCTGCTGGCATAAGAAAGGGAAAATCTCTATGCTTCAGTAAAGTACACTTACTCTTATATTGTGTATGCAGTTAGTGCTAGAGGATTAGTTATTCCAATCCTCTTGAACCAAATACAGTTTTGGTTCAGGAACAGGAGTTTCTGGGATAGATTTGATTTAAAGATCTTTCTCCCCACTACGAGATAAAGATTGGGGTGACCAAATACGGCCCCTAATGTGTTACCTAAATAGTCTAGGAACTGTTTCTTACATACTGCAGTGTGCAGCATAGGGTGATATGCATAGCGATGCCGAATTCTGCATTTCTGGGGATGATAAACTTACTATTTCTGTTTTGATCTTGGAGATAATCCAGCACTAATTTCAGTAGATATTATGATTTCCTTGGATCTCAAAAAGCAGGAGCCCTCAGGATATCAGCCTAGTGAAGATTCCCAGTGGGGTGTGAAGAATGTGTTTTGTTTTTTTTTTTTTTTAGAGAAAAAAATACATTTAGTGTGTCAAAGTAACAAGGCAAGATGGAAATGAGCCATAGACTTCCAAATTTATACTTTAAAAGCTTGTGTTAGTAGTCTAGTCTTCAGAAAAATTTCAACATGATGATAACGTGTAGGACCTTTTTATTTCAGTAACAACAACAATGGAGGCCTTCTTATTCATTTCTGGATCGTATTTGTGGTACCACAGGCAAAAGGCCAAGTGCTGTGTGAGGATTGTGTGGCTGCCATTTTAAAAGATTCCATTCAGACAAGTATTGTTAACCGGACCTCAGTGGGAAGTCTTCAGGGCCTTGCAGTCGACATGGACTCCATTGTACTAAGTGGTTAGTATTAGCACATACCCATATCCTTGAGGAAACACTTTGTTAAGCAAACATTTTTATCTTGGAGTAGCAAATTGTATAGATAAACCAAAATCTCTATCCAGCATCTTTAGCTTCTGATGCTAAAATTATTATGGTGGAAAAAAAAAGGGAAAGGAAAAATCAAAACCAGATTTGAGATCAAATCAAGGTACAAAGTGTCCTTGTGAACACCGACTGCAAAACGTCCTCTACTTGGAGTGCTTATGTTCATATTCAGGGGCTAAGCCTGACACATTGTAGTTAGCTGAGATTTGAGTTAGTCTGTGACTTCAAAAGTATAAAAAGATGAAGGGTTAGGGTCTCCACATGGATCTAACTTTAGCCTCTCCTTTGAAAATAATCGTAAAGATTAAAAAAAAGGATTATAAAGCTGCCCATTCATTAAATTCCTCCCGTGCCATTCCTCTCTGGGGAAGAAATTAGCAATGCAGGATTCAAGTATCTATTTAACATAACTAGCTTCAAAATGTTGTATGATCTTCAGCTCTATCCTCCTGGATACCTCTATTTCAGTCCTTCAATTGAATTTGACTGCTTAATTGACATGCAGTGTCTTCTTGCCTCAGGTGCTGAGATGCTGGGGATGTGATGTCTCCAAAGCTGCTTGCAGAATTTGAGGAAATGAAGGGGGCTTGGGCAGCTTCCCTCCTCAAGACAGCTGTTTTGTCCTGTGTGTTTAGTGTTAAGATTCAAATGTTGGTTGAATTAAACCCTGAATTCTGGATTTTAGGCAAATGCGAAGACTCACATAGCTCTCTTTCTATGCAGCAGGTCTTCGGTCAGATTATTCATCAACAACGGGAACAGGTAATTCACCATTTTGGCAGCTTCCTGGCAGGGGAGAGGTGGAGAGCAAAGCTTTTAGTTCATGTGTTACACTGAAGAATATCTTTGAGTCTTAAATTTGAGGGGGCTAAATTCAGCCTTGGCATTTATGTCCTGACTTGACCAAGAGTCTTACATGCAAATAATACAGAATCTGCCTTTAATCTGACTGGTAAATACCTGGTGGCATAGTAAGAAATAAACTCAGTCAGTTGTTTGCAGTTCACTGTGTTAAAGAAAAGATTAACCTTTTCTAAACTGGGCTACTTAATTTAAGTGTTTATTGGCTATTACAGTGAATAATAGCAATGCTTTTGTCTATCCTTTATCCTCCTTTACTCNTGAGGGGGCTAAATTCAGCCTTGGCATTTATGTCCTGACTTGACCAAGAGTCTTACATGCAACTAATACAGAATCTGCCTTTAATCTGACTGGTAAATACCTGGTGGCATAGTAAGAAATAAACTCAGTCAGTTGTTTGCAGTTCACTGTGTTGAAGAAAAGATTAACCTTTTCTAAACTGGGCTACTTAATTTAAGTGTTTATTGGCTATTACAGTGAACAATAGCAATGCTTTTGTCCATCCTTTATCCTCCTTTACTCCTTTTCTCCAAGGTTAATGATAAGTTTTTCTTTTGAATGAATTGCCTAACAGAAATTCGTTTAAGCAGTTCAGTTTTGCCAGGGTTATAGGAGACACTACTTATATAACTGCTTGTTTTCATGTTATAAACCTTCCAGTAGGGTTCTTTGGCAGTGTGCAGAGGATTTACAAATGGTTTATAAGTACAGCACATGTGCGTTCACTAGTCTGTGGAGTAGGTAGCTAGAAAAAATGTACTACTAGGCTAAGCAATAGTATGTTAATCACCTTTGATGCAGACACCTGATAAGTCTCTGTTGGGCCAGCAGCTGTCGGTCACCTAGGGGTGTGTTGGCCTCCCCTGCTCCTTGACACAGGCTTGCTATTAATCTTGTGAAGTTGCACCGTTTCAGCTTTTTAAGGGCTTTATACATTTCCATGTCTGTATTTTTCTTTTCTGAGACATTAACTTGTTACTCTTCTGTTTGACACTCTTGTTATTCTGCAAGGTTTCAGCTTGCATACTTTCTCAGAATTCAACAACTACTTTTGTCAGTGCTGCGAAGTCGACATCTACCAGTTCTGCAGTCCACAGGTGGACTTTAGGTCACAGACCCTGGGCTGTGCTTTGATATAAGCTTAGATTGAAATCGGCCCATAGTTTTTCAAAATTCAAGTTTACTACAGCATTGATTTGCTCAAAACCTTTCCTGACTTAAACTGCAAAGCATAACAATATTGGTCTTCGTCATATCTCCTTACATGCATTTTAATTATATAGAAGAATTTTGTGCATTGGTGCTTACTTGCATAGCAATTTCATCTCCCAGTTCAGTGTTCCATGGCAGAGGAATTAGTACAGTCAGATCTTGTGTTTCAATTTATTCCAGAGTGCAGTCCCTGAAAGAGAAGAAAATAAGGAGAAGAGTGCAACACAAATATTGTTTAGCTAAAAAAGCTAATGCTTTTTTAGAACTTAATTGGTATCTTTCACAAAAAGGCAGAAGGATGACCTGCTGTATTCTAGACTTCTTTCAGAGACTTACAGTGTAGTCAACTACAGGTGGGAACTGGTATCTCTGAGAAGCATAGTGGTGGTGTGCAATTACAGAGGAGCAACAACATGGATTGCCACAGGAGTTGAGAAAATCTTATATTGGTGTAACCTTGAATGGGCTTGAGAAGGGACTTGTAAAGATTCAGCTGGTGCAAGTGACTTGCATTGCCACGGTATATGGCTATGCAGAGTTTGCTTGGTTAAAGACTGTATCCAGCTTTGCTTTCAAGCTTGTACGCTTGCATTAATTCTAATTCCAGAGCTAGCTCTGAATTTTCTGCACCATACCAGCAGTGAGCTTGTCACATTATTAACCACTTAGTAGAAATAATAGTAGTCACATAATTCTAAAGATTGCGATCAAAGCTGGCTTTAAGGGTGAGTAAATAAGCACAAATAAATAAGCACTATTATAAAAAGAATGTTATTGGTAAGAGATAAGAACAAGAAGGAAGAACAATGGCTCAACCAAATCTTTAAATAGTAACTGTAATTCAGTTGAACAGTATGTGACCCTTGCAGATTGGTCACAAACATTCATAGCGTTAGTTTCAAGATTGTAAATTAGAAGTGGAAGTCAGACAAAGCCTGCCACTTCCTGTCTTGATTAACTCCTGGTTAAAAGGCCAACATTTAAGTTGAGTCAACGATTGAGAGTGAACTTTCACAGTGCTCTAATTGATGTTTCATGATAGTAACTATTTCAGAGACTTGCCTTTTTAATAGACAGACATTAATGCAAATATTTACTTTGGATCTTCTTCTCCCTAATTTGCATTCTTCCTCCTTCTCACCTTTCAAAGAGCCATGTTTAGAGTTTTAGATATGACCAAACAAAAAAAATCCCTAAGGTTTTTGCTGACTGTGAGCTGCAATATTTAATTGAAATGAAGACCTCAATATATTTGACTTGAAAGTCACAATTGTTTCACCTTAACTGGAAAATTTGATGCAAGAAGGATGCAATTTTCTTGTTATTCTTATCTAAATTATGATGCAACCTTTTTATTTTCTTTTTTTTATGAGTGTTGTGTAGGCTAGACTGTATCTTTTATATTTCACAGTACTTCCGTTTCTAACAGTGACTTCTAACGCTGCAAAGGTTCTCAAGACTTGACAGGAAAAAGTCCTGTTCTGAATTCATTTTAACCCTGCTCAAAGATGTTGAACAAAAGAAGTCCTAGCATCCCTCCCAAACAGAAGGAATTGGTGAATCTGAATTTAGTGGTAGCACTTATAGGTAATTTGACAATACAACATCAAGAACTTTGACATTTGAACAATAATCTAAAAAACTCAGAGCAATACAGACATGAAGCTGGGTTTTTGTTTTGGTTTTTTTTTTAAATTTATTTTATTTATTATAAATATCCTAATACCTGTAGGGGCGTGTAATTGATTTATGTCTTGACAGTAGACGAATATTTCCCAGCAAACAGTTATTTGATTTAAGTCATTTATCTTCTGGGGGCTCCACAGAGCTTTGTTAACTGCGAATACCTGCTGTACAAAATGGCGGTGCTTTAGTGCAAATACACTGCAAGGACTCATTTACAGCACTGTCTGTCATGCTCTGTAGTTTTATGAATAGACTTTTCCTTGACCACATACTAGTAACTAAGATGAAAACAGTGAGTGGCACAAATTACTGTGTTTTCAGATTTACTTTCATGTGTTCCTTTAGTTTAAAATAATTTTCAGGATTTTTTTTTACACTATGTGGATTTAACAGTTTCAGAGTGAGTGTCCAGTGTTGAAAATGTGACATTTCCACAGGAACAAATTGTATGCATGATCTCTATGCTGATCACCTACATGAGCACTTTCCTCTGGATGTCCATGCTACCTCAGGAGAAACGATCTGCTATTTTAAGCTGATAGCATCAGTGGGCCATCTTATTCGTCTTTCAATAGTATCCCTTCAGATTGAAGCAGATAACTGTGTCACTGACTCGCTAACCATTTATGACTCTCTGATGCCAATCAAACATAAAATACTGTACCGGTAAGTATAAATTTTCATTGAGAATTCATTGACAATTATTTGGGTGTTTTTTTCTGAAGACTGCATTTTGGTGGGTTTTGCTTTATTTTGTTAAAAATACTCCGATCTTCATACATTATGCATATAATGCTTGGCAATTTTTTTTTCTTGCAAAAGCAGAAAAGTTGACCTTGTTAATAAAACAAACCCTGAATTTTTCTTCAGATTCTTCTTTATTCTTCAACTGGAGCGCATCTTCACCTAGCTACAGAACTATGAGTAGTCCATACATTACTGGGTGGAATTTCCTCTTTCTTATCAGGAAAGAGATGTTAACTAAAAGAATGTCAAAATTTCCTCTCCTAAGCAAACCCTTCTTCCGTATGAAGATTAGCACTCTTCATATGAAGTCTGAAGTTCTAAAACTAAGTCTCGTGATTCTTTGGATACTTACCGCCACTCATCAGTTCAGTGCTTTTTTTAGCTGCTCTATTTGTGTAGTTTAGAGGGTTATTAAAATCTAGAGTTGAAGCTGTGATGGGTTGAGAGAGGTGGACTACTAGTTCCCACACACATACCTCCCTAATGATCCAGTACTTGTTTCAGGATTTTTTGTTTGAACTTCCTGGTAACTAATTCCATAGGGCTCTGTCAGACAAAAAGGTGAAGACAGCACCTCCATCAAGTAGACAGAGTTCAGTGTTTTGATCCCTGAAATCCTTTTCTCTGGCCTGTCAGTGTGTATAAGCCTCAAAAAAGAGTATTGGCTTTTCAGTCGTCTTTGAGAGCTGTCCTCTAATCTAAATCACTCACTGACTTGTCTATAAAACAGTAGATGGTGTTCACTTACTTGTTAATATCTGTAGAGGACTGAGGATGTCTGGTAGATAATGAATATGGAAAGTAGCTTTTTTTTTTGAGACTAGTTGATTGGCTCATGTTCTTCATTTCTGACTTGAAGAATAACTTGCTTGTCTCTAAATCTGTTGGTCTAATAAAATAAGTTTTCTCTATCTACAAGCTTTTCTTCACTATTGGCTTAATTTATTTTTGCTTGGAGCGAAGGTTGAAAGTCAGCACTATCTCCTAGAGCTAACTGTTCCATCTTTGTTTTCATGTTAGCAATCTCTTTCTCTTTTTGTAAGAAGTGACTTTCCGATACTGGGTTTCTAACTGGCTTTGTAACAGTACTTTTGTGTTTAGGAGTATGCAGTTTTAACTAAGCCTTGAAGTAGCTAAGCTCTGCACCAGTGGAAAATTTATGCACAGAATGAGAGCAAGATGTTGGGTTTTTGTTTCGATTTTTGTTTGGTTTATTCTTTACCAATTGCTTATGTATGTACCCTCCTTTCTTCCCCCTCAGAGCTTGTGAACCGGCTGATTCATTGGTGTCACTTGTGTCCACAAATAATCTCATGCTGGTAATGTTTAAGGCAGAACAAATAAAGGAACGGAAGGAACTCCACGGCTATTTTGAGGTCGTTACACAAGAAAGTAGGTTTGTTCTGTGTTTGGAAATGTGTTTATTGTATTCTTTCTGTCTAAAGTCCCAGAGTGGCTGTCACGTTCCTGATTGCGAATAAATGACTCCTGTATCTCAGTTTCTTTTTTTCTACATGCTTGTTTCTCTCCATCTCCTCTGCATTACCGAGTGTCTGCCTTCCTCTTGAGTAATTTTTATCTGTGCAGATCAGCTGTTATTAAGCGGACTGTGAAGGTAGAAAGCTGAAACCAGCACTGAGTTCAGTTGGTCAGGACTGCAGTGTGCCAGTAGATGGAGTTGTTATTCCAGGTGTAGCACTGCTCTGGCCTCTCTCCTGGTTTGGGACTCAGCCGTGATGCTACAGGCGGAAGGTGTTCAGCACTGAAAACTACTTTCAGAAAATCAAAATTCATTAGCTCTGTCTGCATTTTCTATCAGTGTTTGCCTCCTCATTAACACGGAGTCAGTTATGTTTCTGCATCAAGACCATCATCTGCTTTTTATTACTTTAAGCTTTAAGTGGTTAGATCATAATCACAAATAGTTTAAAGAACACACTGGTAGCACAAGGAGAAAAATCTGACACAATCCACTTCAAGGAAATTCAAGCTGCTCAGAAAGATGCCGCATACTTTCCATGTTGAGAGTAATTAAGCATTAAAATACCATTATAGAAGCATGTGATGAGTTCTCCATCGTAATTTTAAATTCAGGTCTGTTAATTTTGTTTGGTTGGTTTAAAGTCAGGGCTGGATTTTCTTTGTTGGTTTTTCTGTGTGTGCTTTGGTTTTAATGCATTCCCTAAATCCACTGAGCAATCATAGGAGAAAGTTTTGGCTTCCAGGAGGCTGATTAGATTAGCACAGTGTCCACTTCTCTTCTAACTGGCTGCATTTTAAGACTAGAGAGCCTCATGTACTCCTGCAGTGTGGATGTATTGATGTGCAACACAGCTCACTGAGACTTGTTTGCAGAACTGCTTCCAGTGAAATAACTGATATGAAACTTCATAATGTTTTCTCCTGATCCTGCAGAGCCTAGCAAAAATTTCAAGACTTTTACATCCCTGCATCATTGGGAAGGGTATGTTTTTTACAACTTAAACCCAGATAAATATAGTTCCTAAGCTGCCCTGTTTTGCAGTGGAAGACTTCTGATAAATTTTGATGCTTAGCCCACTGAATAGCTTTGCTGGAATTATATTAAGGTTTACCAGCTTTTGCCCCCCTTTTTTTCCCCTAGGATGTGGAAAAGCAATAGTGACCAAAGAGAAAATCGGCTATGAAGGGAGAATCACAAGTCCCTATTACCCAAGCTATTATCCTCCAAAATGTCTTTGTGCGTGGAACTTCCAGGTAACATGAATCTCTTTCTCTTGTAGGCACTGTTGCATGTTTTTGGGCACACAGAGCCTGTAACTTTAGCAGAAAGAATTGTGTAGGGATTAACCTGTATCCTTACAGATGCGGTTTATAGAAGTGACATAGCTGAACAGCTGGCTGTGCTCAGGCTTTTTCTATTGTGTTTTTTCTTTTTTTTTTCTGTACACTCATTCTTAACGGAGAGAACATAGCTCCTGAGCTGTCCTATTATAAAGGTGAAAAGCCAAGATAAATTTTGATGTTTAGCCTGCAGAATGCCTTCACGGCAGAGAATGTAAGACTTTACTGTTTTTAATTCCCCACTTCCCACCCCCCAAAATTTGGAAAAAACAGTATGTACAAAAGACTCTTCTAACCTAGTTATTACTGCCACTTCTGATATCTCTTTTCAGCCTATTTTGTTCTGCTTAATAAATCAAATTTTTGTCTGATGACGTTGGTTTTCCTTTATTGATGCTGCTAAAATATGATCTTTGACTTACTCTTTGCCCTTCAATGTTTTCTTCTCTAAAGAATATGGCAATGGATACGATGCAGTCCACTGTTTACCCATCTTTCTGCTTATGCTACTCATGTCTGGTTAAGCTAGTGGTTGCCTGTGTTGAATCACATCGATCTGAATGGAGTCCAGCTAGCCATGACCTACAGTCTCTTCCTCTTCTAGAAAGCTAAGGCAATTACTTTTTGCTAAACTTCCGGTCTTCAATTGACCTTGGACTTCTATGTGAAGAGTTTCTGGATGCTTAACATGGGCAACCCCTAAGACTTCTCAAAACAGTTTAATTTCCCAGTAGTTCAATGCTGAAACTTCCCTCATTTCCTAAAACATGTTTTCTGTAAGAGAGTAGGAGAAAAAAATCTCCATTTCTGGATTCTTGTCCTGAACCAGCCCTTGTTTTTAAAGGAACATTATTTTCTCTTGCAAAAAGGTTCTGTTCCTTTTAATAAAGTAAATTCTGATTAATTATGAATCCTCATGATACTGCTGGGCTTAATCTTTTGTAAATTGCTAAAGAATGCTTGGCTGAGCAAGTAGCAGAAAACTACAATATTGTGGTAGAAAACTCTCCTAGCATTACAAAAGTGACACGGGTATTCAGTGCAGTATCTTAGCTAACAACCCGCAGGGGCTGTGTGTCCCTACACAGGTCAATTTGGACGTGTTTGAGTCCTTTAATCTTGATACAAAAGCTGCTTTCTATGGCCAGTGGCTTTTTTAAGATGAAAGGACTCTTGGCTAAAGGGGGAGAAAGCCTGCAGCTGTGGTGGGGCTTTGCCAACCTCTGCTTTTACTCCAGACTGAATAGCTGGCAGGTCTCTCAAGTGCTGGCTCTTGAGCTGGTGAAGTCAGCACAGCTCCCAGAGTGCTTCATTGCCAAGCACTGTAATTACTGAGAGAAGTCTAAAGACTTTTGTGTACTATGTCCACAAAATGAAAAAGAAGACTGCTTGCACTGTCTTTCTTGCTCACAACAGACTCCACAGAAGAGCCTTGGTATAGCTCTGAAGTTTTATAACTATACTATCAGTGAGAAGAACATTAAAGGCTGTGAGCGAGGATGGTGGAAAATTAATGAACACATGTAAGTACTTCTACATGGGTTATTAAACAAACTTTACCAAAGTAAACCCTTCCCATCACTACCGCACCTCACTCAGAGAGTTTCCACAAAGGCAGATATGTGTCTTTTACCATTCTTTCGTTTTGGCTGGTGATGTATCTGAATCTTCGTAAAATTTACATGCATTTAAAAAAAAAATTCTGTTGAAAAGTACCAGAAAGATGAAAATAAGAGTCTTTGGTACTCTTTGGAGAGAAAGAAATGGGAAGAGTCCGGTGAAGGCAGAAGTCCTGTGAACCCTAAAATAATTCTGGGTTTTCTGGGATCATTGAACAAGGTCTTTTAAAACCCTTTAAGCGTAACTTAATTCTGTGATGGCTCACAAGGACGCTGAACCTAATTAACTTCTCAGTGAAAGCTATTACAATTAGATTATTGGGAATAGAAGAGTAACCGCTTCTGCATTCCAGTCACTGGATCTTGAAAGAGACACCGCACATTGGCTGCCAAGGTACCACTGTATTTCTTCAGTGTGTTATTAAAATATCGTTGCTATTTTTTAATTAAAACACTGCTGCATTCACATGCACGTTGTCCACCCATTTTTTTCCTCAATTTTTAAAGTCATCTTTCAATCACTGGATGATGAGGTGAGGTTAGATTTAGGAAGTTGGATTTTTTTTTTTTAAACTTTCTCCAGATGAAAACTGCAGTAAGACCAGACTTGAAACTGAATTTGTGAACTCACTGCTCAAACTAAGCAAAAATCAGTCAGGCCTTTGAGTGTAACTGAAAGAATTACAGAGAAGAGAAAAAACTTTATTTTTTTTATACCATGTTGTAATTATACAGAGAAAACTCAGTTTGTCTGAAGCTCCTAAAATTGTACCTTGATGGGAACTGGTTGCTGGATTAGACAAGCATATTAAAACACCAGTCAAAACAGACAACACTTTGATTATTTGTGGGTTGGTTTTGGTGTTCTTTTTATGACACAATTGTAAAGATTTGAGATATTAGGAATGGCTGAGATCTGAATCAAATAAAGGCAAAATCTGGAGAAAAAAACTATGATGGGTTCATATTGTAAGGATTCTCTATATGAAAGAGCAGCTTTTAAATAAGCCTACCAATGATACGCTCCACAGAATCAAATGTCAGAGTATGACCCTTAGAAATGCACTCGGGGTTACTTCTGAAGTACTGCACAAGAACATATGTTCCTGATTGCTGTTACAAGTTGCTGACAACATAAGTAGACCAAGACATGTTTTCCTTTGAAAGTATATTTTTCACTGAAAATAAGGATTTTAAGCTTCTCTGATTTTCACTTCTATGTCTACTTTCCATTGAAAAAAAACCCAAACCCATTATTTAAAGCAAGAAGCATATTAATGTTTCGTGTTTGGTGGGGGTTTTTTCCCCTAAATTTTAATGGTTAATGAAATGGAGACAGAGGGAAAACCCCACTTTTTCAGCTTCCTGCAATTGCAGCTTATAGCATGCACATTCTGCTATCTTAGGTTAAAAGGGTTAAGAAGCTTCAGGAGACAGATCTTAGTAAAGACTGCTACTGTGAAGGTGGTGCAGATAAGGTTCCTTCAAACCTCTAAGGACAAATTTATCTAACCAGAGACACTGAACACAACCACTCAGTTCTTTCTCATCTTTCTTCCAGTGGATGTGCAAATGTCCCTTTGCCTAGTCAGAGGAGTTACAGCCAATGAACTCCTTTTGCTGAAATTCTCAGAGGGAGAAATATCAAGGAGTCTCTCTGAGCAGACCGTTAAGAGGTTTATGTGAACAAAGATTGCCAGTGTTTTATTTTTGTTAAAGCCATTGGTGCAACATCCCATTGTCTCTGCTACAGAATGGATGTATCTATTCATCCCCTGGAAAGGTATCCCACTGCTTGCTTCAACACCTGGGATGAGTTCCGCTTAATTAGTTTCTCTCTATAGCAATGGCACAGTGTTACAGATGGTGGTTTGCAACCTCCATTTGCCCTGGATCTGAAGAAATCGCTAGTACAACACCAGTAGAAGGCTCCCAAGGATCTGTAGCTCTATCTTACAAACCGCACAAGCATATGCAATTTCTCACTGTGTACAGGAGACAGCTTCCTTGATGTAGCTGTCTCAGCTCTTCCACAGATGGGCAGGAGCTTCTTCTACTGGCAAGATGAGGTTGTTTTATGCGGCTGACTAGTGGTCAATGCAGCCTGTAATTTTTTTTTTAATGGTGCTAAGATTTGTGGGAGGGAAGTTTTTGAAGTCATTGACAGAAGGAGAAATGTAGAAAATGTCTGTGGGCCAGTTGAGGGGAATGAGGTGGTTAGGTGGCATCCTGCTACGCACTCTTGCAGGCTGTTTTAGTTCAGGAATATTGATTATACACTAAAATGAGTGAGAAAATGATTTCCTGCGGCAGAAAGTCTTCACTCTTAGCCTTGATATTTTTTGTTGTTTTCGAATGGGTAGCTTTAGTGTAGTAGACAGCTGTAAAATTAACTCTTTTTTTTTTTTGCATCTGTTTTCAGGATGTGTAAGAGTCGTCTATTTTAAAAATTGTTTTCTTCATTTATTTTTCACATTGCTGGAATAGAATCTCCTAGATCTGTTAATAGGATGTTTCATTTTCATAGGGTGAAAAAAAGCACACACAGAAACATATGAATGAGCATGGCTATTTCCTATGGCATGCTTCAGTGGGGTGCGCAGGACACCAGGCAGCATCTATCCACATGGAAATCACTACCCAATTTCCCTGCATTCCTCGACATGAAGAGTAGTCCTGGTGCAATGCCTGGTGTTGACAAAATAAACAAGGGAAGTCATTTACCTCCGGGTATTAGTCCATTTAACAGTAGAACAATCCACTTTCATGTTCTTCAAGTTCTTTCTAACTTCAGTGCGTGACCTTGCACTGCTGTCAAGCAAGTGTGTGCACCAAGTGTGTTAAGAATCAATACAGCTGCTTCTGCTCTTAAATCTATTTAGACTGAGAAGTACTTTTCTTGACAGAATTCTTAAAGCCAGATGATTTTCCTCATAGGTGATGTGTTTCTGGGGCATTTTAGTGGAACAGAGGAGAGGGTCTTTATTTCTGTACTGTCAGTGTTCACTGGTTTACTACACTTAAAATTGTCTCCGATTGTTAAAGTACTATCTAGCAACATTTCCCTGTTAAAGAGGTGTTTTGGGTTTGGGTTTGATTTCAGATAGAGTAGCATCTGAATCCCAGTTGCAACATCTTTGGCATCTTTGATGAAAGGGGCAATAGAAATGCATTAGCAATGGATGGATTAAATGTTTGGTGGCATCAGGGAGCATTTAGGTTTCTCCAAGTGGCACCTAGGCAGAAGTCCAAGGAATCTCTTTGCCAAAATGGCAGCTTAAAGTAGATGCGCACCCAAGGGATTTTTTTTCCCCATCTAGACTAGTTATTTGAAGACATGACTTTCAAGGTAAAATTCCAGAATGTTAATGGTGCATGAAGACTGGGTGACTACTTGTAAATATTTTCAGTTTACCTAAATCTGTTCCCCTCTGCCTCCAAAGTAGTTGGACCAATTTTATCCCAATGTCTTCGTGCAATCTTCTTCAGGGGCAATCCTCAAAATCAGAGCAGCTGAATTTGCCCTCCACTGTGCTGACATTTCCCTTTCCACCAAATTTATTTAAGTCTTCCCAAAAACCCAAGTCTTTTGAAAACAGAAACCACAAGTGTTGACAAAAGTACCGTATTCATCTTGATAAATTTCGTCATTACATGTCCATTCCTCTAGACTTTCTGGCAAAATATTCTGCTTCCGTGTGTGTAGTCATGAAGGATTATGATCAGCATTCTGGGGAATTTGGGTACTGTTTCAGATGCTTGTTCTTAATTGAAGTATGGTAGATGGCTGTATTGCTGAATTTCAGTGATGTTGACATTTAAGTTGTATGTAAGGCAATTTTGATGTGAATGCTGCTCTAGAACTCCATTGAACACTTTCAGGTACTGCGGTTACTATGTTGATCACCAGACAGTCTTCCACATTGCAAGTTCTGCTGTCAACATTGAGCTTCAGTGCAGTTCAAAGATCTCAGAGAAGCCACTTCTGGTGGAGTATGGCAGCTATAACATCAGCCAGCGTAAGATGGATTTTATGTTTTTCAACCCACCTTTGCATTTCAGACCTGTGAAGAAGCATTTTTCAGGTCCATTGGGACTTTATTAGGTTTATACAGGAAATTCTCTGAGTTTTTGTTTATTCTCTTTTCTAATCTTACTAAGTCAGGTGACTAGCAAACAACGAGCCTTTTCTAGCTCATCAGGGCTATGCTGCTAAGATTTGTGGGCATGTGCAGCATGCTCTGGTTTCCTGTACACACACAGCCTGCTGTCTTCTGCACGGTCCTTGAAGCTCCCTGTGCAGCTATGGCCATGGTGCAGTCAACTGGAGACAGCTCTTCCTATTTGTTTTCAACCCTAAGGTTTTGTTTGCAATGTTTCTACTATTACAAAGACTTCCAGGTAATAAACAGGGAGTACCAAATAACCAACTGCTTATTCCAGTGTTTCCATCAGTTCAAATACATTGTGTGCAAGTAGAAATCTGAGCTGAAAAAACATCTCAAAAAGTTGATAAAACAATCTGCCCACTGTGAGATTTTCAAGTCCTGAAACAGTCAACTGTTTACTGATATCTTTTGCCTGTGTTAATCTTACATCTTCATGCTGTTAAAGTAGTAGAGAATGGCTTTCTAGTCATAGCTACTTGTGATATTAGAACAATTTTATGCATTGCATGTATGTGGAGTATGTGAAAAGATGGTAACTTCATGATTTTATGTTAAAAGGCAAACATTTATGTAATTGATAAGTCACCCTAATACAGGTTACTAACCAAAGTTCTGCAAATTTTGGTTATTGAAAGTGAAACTGTCCTTTAAAAGAAGATGGCATTCTAAGCTGTCTTGTGTTGTGCCATCAAACATTGACCGACTTTGTCCAGTCCTAGCGTACAGCCTTCGGCACATGTTGCAATAACAGATGAATTGGAACTTTAGAGATGTTGGTTTTCCTCTTTTTTTAAATCCCAGTTTTCAACATCTGAACTCAATTTAAGTGCTGGCAATGTACATAGGCTATAAAATTTAGATCATTCATCATTCCTTGGAACAGCTTAGTGACTGTAAATTGAAATGAGCTAGCAATATTTGGGAAAAGGAAACTTATAAGTGTTGGGGTTTTTTGTTTTGTTTTGGTTTTTTTACCTCCAGCATGTCCACCTGGACATTTCAAATGTTCTACTGGCTTATGCATCCAGCAGATGCAGCGCTGTGATGGGATAAACAACTGCTTCGATGAAAGTGATGAACTCTTTTGTGGTTTGTATTAACTTACTAGAGATCCTGACTGGAAAACCCAATGAATGTATTCTTTAGTCTTAGAAGGCTGCTGAAACAAGGTGAAATTTTTGTTTAAGGGGAAGAAAAGAAAAGATGTTTCCAGCTTACTCTGTATCTCCAGGTGTATCAGTCAGTCTCTTGCGTTCTTAATTCATAGTTAATTAGCAAGGGACGAAACTAAGAATGAAGAAGGTACGGCACTGGAAAGCGCAAGGAAGAGTTAGATGTACAAAGATAGCTGTAATAGGCTATATCTTAGTTTTTCCTCTCGTGATAAATGCTGGTAATTATAAAGTTCTGTTCTATTTTGAGATTAGTTATTTTCATGGAGGAATGACAAACTGTGGTGCATAGAGTAGACGAGAGTGATAATAAATGTCCATGGTGAAAGAGAGTTAGAACTTGTGCCAATCCACATAGGGCAATGTGTGAACTGGGGTAGGTCACTGAACTCTTTCGTGCTTTATTTTCTCCATGCGTGATGGAGCAATCGTACCCTACGTCATGCAGTAAAGTTGTGAAAGTGGTACCTGGGCATAGTCAGAGGGTAGCGTTGGCATTACAAGCATGCTTCCGTAGCTGATTTGACTTATGTTTTTAAAGTTGTCCCTGAGTGGAACTGTAACTCCAGCTTCGCAATACAGGATAACTGGCTTGCTTGCGATGGAGTAAGTGATTGTGAGAATGGAAAAGATGAGCAGAACTGCACCCACAGTAAGGCTACTCTCTTGATTAACTTCTTTCTCTCTTCTATCATCTATCCAATCCTGACTTGAATGGTGGGTGTTGTATTCAAAGAGTTAAAAGGCACTATCAAATCTAACTCAGGTTACATAATTCTGTTCAGTTTTCTGATATGCTTATAAACAAGCAGTTATTGATTTTAAACTGTTTCTTTTTAATGAGCTTATGAACATCTGTTTCAGCAAAATAGTGGCAGAAGAACCAAGTACTTTGGGTGCAGCATGGGGGATCTAGGGATTTACAACTTAAATCCCAGATTTTATCTCTTTAAAGCATAATCTGTGCAAATTATTTCCTGGATCTGTTTTACCATCTGTAAAATAACTATAAAAATAATAGTTTCTCTGAAGCAGTTTTCAGAGTTATAAAGTTAATGTGTTTAAAATGCTATGGAAGCTATAAATTTAGCATTAGGCACATGAAAGTTTTGAGTTAGCCATTTTTTTAACTTTTTTAAAATAAGTGGATGCCATGATACGTGAAAGGCAGCACAACTGGGAAGTGCTGCAAGTAACTTTTAAAGACAAGTAATTTTTTTGACCTGTTTGACTAGACAGTCTGTGTAAATGCTTACAGGATACTTCTGTATGTTGACAAGAAAAATAGATTTGTTTGAGTGGCCTCATTTATTGTGAGCCGAAGGGAAACATGAAAACACCAAGGCTCAGATTGCAGTTTAACTGAATACAATTAGAAAGACTGCTTTCACAACTATCTCTCATGTCATATTTAATACTGAAATATAAAGGAGGACTTCTTTCCAGAATACTGGATGTTTTGTCTTTCTACCCTAACACTTGCCCTACAGATAAGTTTTTGCTACTATATCCAAGTTTATTAGTGCTATGGGAAAGGATGGGAGGAAATCTTTGTTCAGACTCAGCCAACTTGACGCAAGCCTTAGTATAGATGCAGTTCTACTTGAATAGCTTATTCTACTACGAGACTGGTTTAAGCCATTCCAGCCAAAGTGCTTTTTTGCTGTGGTCCCTCCTATCTATTAATGCATGTATGAATCTTTTATCTGTGCAGATATGTCTTCGCGTGTTAAGCTGACCCAATAGTCTTTCTTTTTTTTTCTCCTACAACTATTTCAGGTATTCCTTGCACCAACCACGCATATAAGTGCAGGAATAACATTTGCATTAGGAAACAAAACGCAAAGTGTGATGGAACTGTGGACTGTATTGATGGAAGTGATGAAAGCAGCTGCAGTAAGTCCCTCTCAAATGTTCATCTTTTTGAACTTTTATACAATAAAGCCCTTTATTTCTTCCTGTTTTGGAGTTGGTACAACTCATGCAGCGGGTATTGAGTTTTTATTGTGTCCTCTCAGTGATAGTAGAGTAATGATGAGCTATCAGTTTACTTCAGGTCTGGTTGCAAAATTTCCTAAGTTCTTACGAGAGGGTGAGCTTACTGTTACAGGGAGTCTTAGTCAGCTGTAATGCTTATTGTAGCTCTGTTAAGGACCAGGAAAGCAAGGTTAATTGCAGAGTGAACTTGGCTAGCTTGGAAGGCAACATTTCTGTTGTCTGCAGCAGCGTCAGATACTTCTGTTGGAGTTGGACTGGACTTCACGAGTGACAGCTGCAGTGAGAGAAAACCCACAACTTTTCACTTTTCTGTCTCTTCTGGATGGTGAAGACTCCAATTTTTCATAGTATCAAGCTAGGTTCTAGTCTCAAATCTTCCTAAAGTAACCTCTGTACAAGCTTTTCAGTTTGTTTTGCTGTAAAGTTAACAGGGGATTGTTACTACAGTAGCAATAAAAGTGGTGTTAGGATTAGTTGCTTAAACTGAATATTGTCAGGTATTTTGTCTGGCCCTCAACTGTTTCTGGCATGCTACCTGTATGTCAAATCTGCCAGCACCTGCCTTGGATCCAGTAGGACATCTCAAAAGACTAGCTATATGCCTACTTGTATTTGGAAACATTAACGCTGCTTTTGACTCTTTGGCTGAGTGCTGGAAAGTGCCCAGAAGTTTTAACAGCTGTGTGTGGCAGTGTGGGACTAAAACTCCTGAGCAGAGACTTCATGTGCCTGCACTAGAGATGGGCATGAGACCCTACAGAGGGGTCTTTCTTCCTTGCTCTTCAAATTGGTGAGCAGCTTTTTGTGCTGAGACATGACTTCTTCACCTGTGAGTTAGTAATGTACAACTTTTCCAGACTTTCAGTTGTTTCCATGCAAATTAATGATTGGACCACCTGTTTCCTAAAATAACAAAAGACCAAATCCACATATATAGCTGGTACTGTAAACAGTTTTCTTGTATTGTTCCTACTGTTTTGGCAAGAAATAGGTGTCCTGATAGTGCTGAACTTCCTTCCTTCCTGATGGACTCCTTTCAGTTCAGGGCTGACAGTATTAAAAAGAGATGAGGGTTGTCTATTTTTATATATTCATTTTGATGCTTATTAAATCAATGGATCCTTTGACATTTCTGACACAAAAAATATTTAGATGCCAATTTCTGCAGCGGAGCTAGAAAAGAAACATTAGATTTCCCAACCAGTGCCTTTTCTTGTGGAGTCACCTCTTCTTTCAGGAACAGAGTAACCAAACAGAGAAGTTTTCTGATCAGAGCAGGGCAAGGAAACAGATTTCAAAACATTTCAAAGTGCAAGATTCTTTCCTGCCCTACATGGGAGGAACTCTCATTAAAGCAAAGCACTGGGGATGGGGATTATAATCTGAAATATCTCTTGCAGGTTGTGGCAGCAGCAAGGGAGGCAATCCCATCTCTCGGATTGTAGGTGGTACGAACGCTGAGGAAGGTGAATGGCCCTGGCAGGTCAGCCTCCATTTTGTGGGAGCTGCTTACTGCGGGGCATCTGTGATATCGAAAGAATGGCTTGTGTCTGCAGCTCACTGCTTCCAAGGGATCAAGTAAGCAGTCTTCCTCCTAACTCTGTCCCAATCATCGCCAGCGTCCCCAAATGCCTTTAACTTCCAGGGCTTGAACTGAACTGTGGTGGGATGTGCCCTCCTCTTTCACCTGCCCCGATGCTGGTGGGTGTTTTGGGGTGCTTTTTAAAGAGATGGCTCATTTCTTTGCTCCCAACCAGGATGGCTGACCCTAGAGCGTGGCATGCTCACCTGGGGATGCAAACGCAAGGCCATGCAAAGTTTGTATCTGCGGTGAGACGGATCGTAGTTCACGAATATTACAACAGCAGGAACTATGACTATGACATTGCGCTGCTGCAGCTGAGCAAGCCGTGGCCGGACACAATGAGCCATGTCATCCAGCCGATCTGCGTGCCTCCCTTTTCACATAAAGTCCGTAGTGGTGACAAGTGCTGGATAACAGGTTGGGGCCAAAAGCAGGAAGCGGGTGAGTTTTATAGCTTCACTTGAACTAATTTTCTTCCCAGGCGAACAGCAACCTTCACAGCTGTGGGCGTGTGCCCGGGACACCTGCTTTTGTTGCACAGCTGAGGTGTGCAGAAAATAATAATGTTTTAAATCTACTGTCCTATGGAAGTAGGTTCCTGCACGCACATACTCTCACATGCTCAGGAAAATTGGCTGCTGGTCCTGTGGATCTGGAAATCCTGTGTGCTTGTGTTGTTAGCTAAGACTTACTCTGAAGTAACGCGATATTGTTTTTCCCTTTTGTTACTCTTGGAGGTGTGTTAGCACACCTAAAGAGACCTTTTGCTGCTTGCCGCAGGAGGATGAAACTGCCAAGTCTCTCATCTTGCGTTTAGCCTCTGTAGGCTGAACAGCCCTGTGGCGCCAACCCCAGTTGTGAGGTGCCAGCTCTGTCTTTGGAGTCTGACTTGACAAAATGGCCACCCCATTGACAAAATGGCCACCCCTGTAATGGCAGGCTGACCCATGGTAGGAGTAGGCCTGGCCCTTTCACCATCTTGTCCTGAGCTGTCTCTTCCCTGGTGCGAATGCTGGTACCTTCTGTCCCTCTTGTGGCCAATTTCCTAAAGCCCTTCTGGTGTAACCCTAGGTGTGATGGCTTCATTTGATGTAAATCGTGTAACTGCCACCATGCCAAGTCCCAGGTCTGTTGGCACAGGCCTGACCCAGGCAGTCTGTCTGCACCTGCAGGGCTGCCCTGGCCTGGGCTCACCTCACCTGCCCTCTCAGGGCTGCTGGCGGCACTATGCCAGCCCAGCCACGCCACCGCTCTCAGCAGAAAGCCGAGAGGTGGATGTGTGGTGTGAGGCAGCAACAGGTGGTTAACTTTCAGCATTTTAAGTTGATATTCACAGACAGAATTACCACCTGCCAATGACATCTAGCCTCTCTATAAAAAGCTGTGAGAGGATATATGGTTGCGAACAAAGTGCAACCACCTTACCAGGAAAGGACAGTGGTATGGAGATGTGTTGTGGTGCAGAGCCTCTCTTTTGGCCTACTGGTTAGTTGCCCTTGCAATTTAAAATCTGATAAATTGAAAGATAAATATCATGCCTCAAAACCAAAAAAAAAAAAGGGATTTATTTTCCCTGTCCTCCTCTTTTCCCTTTATTGGTTTATACAATTTGATTGCCAAATCAGTCTTTTTAGTATTTTTTCAGTGTGCTTTATTATATATCACCTTTATCAAATTCTGAAACAAAGTTTCATGATGTAAACCAGCACTTGTATATTTGAATGTGTTGGTGAAGTTTCTTTAGGTACATGCAAATTTTGAGAGGATCACCTGGTGATTAGAGCTGTTGTATTGAAAAGAGGGAATGATTCCATTTACTTCTGTTTTTCCAGAACTACATATTTTACAGAAAAGAGGTATTTTAGCAAAATTTTCAGACAGAGAGGACCAAATTTGAGATACGTCCAAGTTCTTTATGCTGCCAAAAGAGCAATTTGCATACTGTAACTCTGACTCATACTTGTAATTTTGGATCCAGCCCCTTCAGAGACAAGACTCTAATTGCAAATCTGTCTGAAGACTTCTTGTTTTGCCTTTCAATAGATGAGTAAAACGCTAAGCTCTGCTTAATCATCTTTATTTCAATTTGTTTTCCAGATGATAAAGGTTCAGCAGTTCTTCAGAAAGCAGAGGTAGAAATTATTGACCAAACGTTATGCCATTCCACATATGGGATTATCACATCTAGGATGTTTTGTGCTGGACTAATGTCTGGGAAAAGAGATGGGTGCAAAGTACGTATCTTAGCGCACCTTGCACAGAGTTTATCTTGTCTTTAGTCATTGCATGATGAGATGTAAGAACTGACTGGCGAACCACTTTGTAGTCCATACACTTCAGGTATGAAAAACTGCAGTGTAAGAATTTTCTATCTACAAGTTTGTCACCTGGGTGTTTGCAGAGTTTTGATGCTTTGTGTGTATGAATGGCACCACAAATTTTCAGTTGCAGGCCAAGAGCCAGTCAATTTGCAATTCCTGATTACAAGTTGAAGTCAGGCAATTTTTGGTACAAGACTCTTTCAGCTGAAGTAAAATCCTGAGACACTAGCTTGTCTCTTTTCACGATCTCTCCCTCCCAACTTGGAACTACAGGGCTATCTGATGAGATGCAGACAACTAGGCATAAATTTTCAAATGTATGATAAGTGTGATCTGCAAATGATGGAAGATAATAAATGTGAAGTTCTGAATTTCATTCTAGTGAACAGTAGTAAAACTA
>VZSC01018226.1:674915-712450 GCA_013398225.1 Steatornis caripensis | reverse complement strand
ACACATGATGTATATATATATTTATATTATATAAAATAAGATATATCTGTTAGATAACATATAGTATATAATATAGAACTTATGTAAACCATGTATATTTACTACTAAAGTAGTAGTAAAACTAAAACTACTTTTCTTAAATTTTATTATGGAGATCTGGAATCTTCAAGATGTTCTAGCTTTCACTGGTCTACGTAAAAGTTAGAGACCACAATGACTCTCTGGGTAAGCGATGTCTGAGGGCTTTCTGAGGAACTATAATGTACCTGCTGCTTTTTAGAGATTCATGAGTCCACTGACATTAAGTCTAATTTTCACTAATTGGAGAATTTGTTTCTCTGGCCAGTCAAGATATAGCCAAGGAAAGGCATAATTTACAGGGCTTTTGGCTGCATTTCTGTAAGGGCAAATGGTGTGTGACTGTGTCTGACAGTTATTAGAGCTGATCAAAATATGAAGTTTCTGTTTTGTGAAAAATGCTAGTGTTCCACTTTTCTTTTGTCCCAGGAATTAAAGAAAAATGTTGAAAGTTTGACTCTAAATGCATAATCTTAATTGTCAAGGATGGAAAAAATGGTCTTCTAAGTTAAATCTTTAACATTTTTGTGAGGCAATTCAAGATAGCCCTGCTTCGAACAGCCAGTGGCTTTACTTATATCATCTCCTGATGTCCCTGCCAACCTGCGTATCCTAAGATCCTATAAAGTTAAAGCAAATAGTTTGCTAGCTCTAACGAAATATATATCTAGAAAGAAGACACCTCTCTTGCAAAACATTTAAATTTAATCAACTCACTTTTGGCTTTTGGAAATCCTTTATTGCATCCAATCCTTTGGTAAAGTTCAATTTTCTGCTAGCTATCTGTTTCAGAGAGGTTCAGCAGAGTCTTAGAAGAAAGTATAAGCTTGGTCCAAGAGATTTTCCCAAAATGATGGCACTTCTGTGTTTTTCTCCTGAATGTCGGCCAATGTATTTCTACAAGAATACCATATAAAGGAAGGGCACTATTTGCATTGGTTCTGTGTTATGGAATTATGCCATGCTGTATAAAACTTTGACGTCTATAACAGACTTCATTTTAATTGCCATAATTAAAAAGACATTGTGTGCCCCTAGACATTACCTGCTGCCTTATATCTACTAGAGGACAACACTTAGGTTTATTCCTTCTTAATAAAATCCTCCCAAATCATTGGAGGGATCCAATCTGTTTCCATTTACTTTTAATTTGAAAGAAGTTATCATTATTAAATACTGTAATTGCGTTTTAATTTTTTAAAAAAGGTTACTATTTTTTTGGAGTCCTTAGGTGCATAGCCTATAAATGAACATGCATATTAAGTAGTAGATTTTGGACTTAGCTGTAAGATTGAGGCTAGGAAGTTAATTGTGAATTTCAAACCTAGTCCATGAAATGTAATATAATTATTATTATTATTGTTTTTAAAGAGTGAGAGCTAGCCCTCTCTCTTGTAAAAGAGCAAATTTTGGTACAACTGTGAGATTTGATCTTCATCAAGAAAAAATCCTGTGTTGACTATCTGATGATTTGAACTGTGTCAATAGGAAAATACAATCAATCACTGTTGGAATTACTCAGGCAAAATATCTTCTGTGGAATTTTGTGCCAGTTTTAATAATCTGTATTGTAAACACATACAACTCCATATATTTTTATAGGGTGATTCCGGCGGACCATTGTCATGTCAAAGCAACGGAGACGGAAAATGGTTTTTGGCTGGCATTGTTAGCTGGGGTTACGGATGTGGAAGACCAAATTTCCCTGGTGTCTACACAAAAGTGTCAAATTTTGCACCATGGATTCACAAATACGTGCCTTCAGTCTTGTAACTTGAAAATTATTTTACTGGAATAAAACATGTCCTGGATATCTTCATTAAAAATCATGTTTGGTAAAACTGTTCAGTGGTGAAATTTCTTTGCATGTCTCCCTACTGACTCAGTATTTGATTCTAGAGTATGCACATGGAAGTAACAAATACCCTTTCATCATACCTTGGTGAAAGAGGAAGACTGACCTTGTAGTGGTTGTTCTATGCAGATGTCTGGAGACACAGGAGGCGGTGCAATAATAAACTTCTGCTACTTTGTGTTCATTTTCCAGGCACCAGCTAAGTGCTTGTGCAATCATCTGTTGGGAAGCAGGAGAAACAATTGACCAGCTAGAGACAGAGCTTAAGTTTTAGTCGTTTCCTCTGGGATGTGTGTGGCCCAATACAGCAGTGACTGTGAAGTAGCAATCGACTGGTAGTACTCTTGCAAATACTACATTCCCTACCTCCTCCAGCAAGAACAGCTGACAGAGACAGAAAGGGAGAGGAAGGATTGCAGAAAGTGAACTCAATCCTCTCAAATCTGTAGAGCCCTCATTTTTGGAGATCAGAAGATCTGTGGTTAAGCATGGAAGATGGCATTGGTCTTATTCCTTTTCTAACTTCCATTTTAATTAAACTGCATGGTTTGGAGCTACTAGCTCTTTTATATCCTGCCTTATTTTCCCCATATTCAAGATTATTCACAGCTCATCAGCTTGAGAATTTGAATTATTTATATGCAGGCAGCCTTAACAAGATAAGTAAATATGGTGATGTGGGTTATTGCAATGATCTCGTCCTTGCCTGAATAAAACTGATGCATCTAACCTCCGAGAGGTATTTTAAACTGCCAGGAAATTAGGTTCTCTGACTGTATACAGTTTAAAAAAAAATCCTGATATAATTTTTAGAGATGATGCAAAAGAGGTTTTCTTTCCTCTAGACTTTTTCTATGGGATTCTTTTCCACAAAGGAGGGGGCAAAATATGAGTCAAACAGTAGGTTGTGTGTGTAACAGATGTAGGCTGTTGAAAAAAAGAGGACTTGAACAAAGCGGTCTGTCTACAGTCATAGTTTGCCTTCCTGAGCTGTGAGGATTGCCTTCCAGTTAATCCCTTTTGTAGTCTCCATGTGATCGATGTCAAGGTTGGTTTGTTCCCTTTTGATTCGGGGTTTCTTGGGCCTATATTGTTTTTCCAGACTTTGTTCTTTGTGTGTGTGTGTGTGCTCTGTTTCTCTCTCACCATCTATGAAATACATTATTTCCCCACATGTATCCTTGATTTTCTTATTTTACATGCCGAATACCCTGAACTTGTTGGTTTGCTGACTTGAAACTGGTATTAAATCCAAACAGGAAATGTGAACATGAATTGTTTTGCAATTACGTTTACTCTGTGGTAACAGCTCGAGACTGGAAAATTCAGGCGGTCTGTGGAATTACACATTTCTTCTCTTTCATAAGTATTTCTGTGGATTCTAGGAGGAGTTTGTTAGAAGTTGCCTGATTTACTTTGCTCTGTGACTCGTTACCTGTAAATTGTTTGCACGTCCTTTGCTTTATGTCATAAATTATTTGCTGTTATTGTATTTCTGAAAGAAGGTGGTAACCGATCTGTTTTGAAATGATGGGATCCATATCCCACTCAACCAGTTAGGAAAACAAAGAGTTACAGTGATGGTAACTTCTCCTCCCCACCTTCTTTGATTGCAGATCAGCTGGCTCCAGCTTCAAGCAGTATGGTAAAGGTGA
Source organism: Steatornis caripensis (assembly GCA_013398225.1). NCBI lineage: Eukaryota > Metazoa > Chordata > Aves > Caprimulgiformes > Steatornithidae > Steatornis > Steatornis caripensis. Next base: position 708,862 of record VZSC01018226.1, on the reverse strand, counting down.
AATGTGAGAAGCCTGGTGAGCACAGCAGGGAGAGCAGTACGCTATTCTGGGGATATGTTTAAGAAACGAGATTCATTTAGGACTTTATTACTAGGTTTGTCAGAAGGAATTTGTCAAGGCATCATGATACGGGCTTTCCCCTCCAGGCGGGTTTCTGTGTACAGCATACCAGCTCCACACGACTCTGAGCAGACTGCAGGGCAGGTAAGAGACACTAGCTAAGCTTTACAGCAGGAACACAGTAAATGATCTCTCTGCCCACTCTGCTGTGTGTTGGCCTCTGCTCTTCATGCAAATTGCTCCTAATCAAAGTGATAGCAATTCTTCCCCCGACTTACACAGCTTGAAATACATGCCATAAACGAGCAGCAGAGAAATATGTGGATTTCATATGTGAGATTGCTCATAACATGAAAGATATTATCTCAGTTTAAACTTTGCAAACTAAAAGGGCAAATATACTGAAATATGGTACAATAGCTCTTCTTTTGTTGTCTTTCTCTCTCTAGGAAAGTCCGCATATTCACTACTCCCTGTCCTACCGAGAAGGCTTGTGTCAGAAGTACTGTTTCTTCAAATGGATGAGATGGTGTTTCTGGAGAAGATGGCTTCTAGGAATACTACCTATCATTTCTTTAATAGTTACAGTAATTGTGCTAGTCCTGCAGTATTCATTCTGTAAGTGTTACTCCCCTGCATGGTCTGGATGGGACGGGTATTTCGCACTGCATGAATGATTTGTATGAGAAGGTCTGCACTAAGCAGCTAAGTGCATAAGGCGTGTATAAATTACTGACTATCCCTTCTCCTTAATGTCTCTGCTAAGGCAACAAAATGCATACTAATTAGCAGTTGATAGTTATGCAACAATAATGAAGGTATGTATTTTACCTCTAAATTTTTTGTCTCTGCTTGTGGATGCCATCATTATTATAACTGTCATCTTTCCCAAGAACCTGTAAGAATTAACAGTCTATCTTCTAGTCACTTTTTCAAAACAGAACAAGTACCTAACTTATGTACGCTCCTTCCTAGATCTCAACTTATAGCCATTAAAATCATATCTCTTCAGGAGTATAGTGCTGCAAAAAATGGAATTTTGGCAATTAAAGCTTGCTAGTAGAAATGCCTGTCTGAACCTGTACCTCATCCCTCTCCTTTCCTTCTGGGCATTATTCTGTCAACGGGAGCGACTCAGCGCCCTACCTATTACTGTGTGTTTCTTTTAAGAACTAATGCTTACCAATGACATGAACAAATACATGCTTCTGCAAGCCTCTTGCTGTGGAAACTTTTCTGTAATGTTATTAGGTGTGCTATTTTTTGATCCTTTTTTTCTCAGCTCCAGCTTTCTCCTTTATTTATATTGGTGGAAGTATAGAAATTCAGAATTTGACTTATACAAATGACCTCAATGATCCAAAGTCACAGAAATTTCTCCTGCAAGCAGAAGCAATCCAAAATTATGTAAGTTCCTGTGTAAGTATAGCAATAATTTAAAAATATTTATTACAGATTGGGAATGAGGAGGAAAAGTCCAGTTACAGTCACAGGATTTGGTTTTTTTTTTCCTTCAAGACAGCGAGTTCAAAGCTAGCAAGTGCCTCAGCATTGCACAGCTTTAGGAATGTAGCTAGGCAGCTGGGGCTGCGTGTCTCACAGTAAGGCCAACATATGCTGGGTAATAAAACCTGGGTGTTTCAAGGTTATGGACAAATTATTATTCTTAAAGGAATTAGGAGTGTGATTTTTTGTTTTCTTTCGTTTCACTTTACTCAAACACTTTTCCTTGCTACATTTTTATCTTTGATTTTTTTTTTTAATTATAGCTCAAATTCAATGCATAAGTTTTTGTTTTGTTTTCCCTTATTAAACAGTGCTTGCTTTCTTGCACCTCTTATGTGAGTTCCTATTTGTGACATCAGTACTGTTTCCTGAGTACGTGTGAACAGCAGTCCTAAATCTTTGTTAGAATGTATTTCCCAAAAGAGCTAATCTAGTGTCTCAAAGCTGCTTCGTGCACAGCCAACACAAGTTGCTCGTGTCCAGACTGTATGCTGGAAATTTAAAGACTGAAACAAAAATATAAATGTATTCATACAGAAATCTTTTTCATGGCTAGTTATCAAGGTTATCTCAATCTGTGATAACTTGAAATGTGATGTGACTTAAAAGTATTTTTTTGTAGTGGAAATGAATGCATGTTTATGATGCTTATTTGATATATTTTGCAAAAATAATGGATGGTGCTTGTAATACAGGAGGGGGGTGAGGAAGGGGAAAGGAAGAACTAAGACAAATAAGTTGTAGCATAAGAGATTATATTGACAAAAAGATGGAACACTTTTTACATTTTCTTTTGCCCTTATTTAACTGTCAGTTTGCAGAATCATATGGGTCTTCCTCCTTGGGAAAGTACTACTTGAAGTCTGTAGTGGCTGCTTTCAGGTAGGTTCTGTTCCAGCATGTAGTATAAACGTGAGATATTGAATTGTGTTTGTCTTGTCTTTTTTTGTGCATTTAAAATTAGTTATCTGGAAGAATACGCAGATCTCTGTAACAGGAAATTAAAAATGCAGAAATGCACTTAAGTATGTGAGCTAAGAGCTAAGATAATAGTGTGATTGCTATCTCGCCCTGTAGAATAGGTGAGAGAAATGAAGTCTGATTGATTGTGTCTTGGTTTACAGAATGCTTTGTAGTCTATTAATCTACTTGAGATGTTTGAAATCACAGTTCAGCAGGGTTTTTTCTCTACCACTTGCAGAATCTTATTTTGTTTTCTCTATTTAAATGAAATTTCTTTTTAACTTCTCAAAACAAAACTTAAAGGTATAATTTGGGGCACTCTACTTAAGCTCCAGGTGAGAAATGTAAATACACTGAGAAGATGGCTACTACTATCCTGATAGACTTTAAAAACTTCTGAAAGGTCAGTCCATAGGCCATTTTGACAGGAATAGCGTGATGGACTGCCTCTTTGAATTACTTAAGTAATACTTTGTATATGCACATGTATGGATTATTTATTTTAACAAGAATTGTGTGAAATGTTGTATCAATGTATGGGCATAGAATTGTATTCTCATATGGCATGAGACTCAATTAAAAATATTGAGGAAAATATCTCTTGAACTGTAACATGGCCTTAAATAAGTATAACTACGCAGCAGGATGGGAACATCCAATTTTGTAAAAATTATTGCAAGGATTTTCTATGAGGTGTAGTTTTCAGCCTCAATGTGTTACTGTTTGAGCAGCGTATTTTTGAAATATTTCTACTATATAGAGAAAGCAATTGTTAAACAAGAGAGGTTTTTTTACTGACTAGAAATTTGTGCAAACCAAAAACACAGTCAGGTTGAAAGCATGTCCAAAACACTAATCGGGGTGTATTTATGATGCATTTTTCCCCCTCCACAGTGAAGGAGAATCTGGACTTCGAGCTTACTACTGGAATACCTTCTGGGCACCACAAGATGTGGTTGCTTCTCTCAAAAAATTAACTGCGGTAGAACAAAAAGAAATCAGTAGTAAACAAGCAGCTCACATGTTTGGTTCTTCTGAGGAGGAAGATTTTGATCTTGTTGCAATGGAGCTTTTTGGTAACAATGTACATTTGGTAACAATGTACATGTAACATTTAATACCTATTCTGTCTATTTCTCTTTCTCCAGTTTGTGTCTTTGGCTTGTGTAGCTGATAGTTATTAAATTTCAGTTTCAGATTCCACAGAATATGATGTGATGCTAAAATCAGGTAATTATTCTTCAGTCCCAACTAATATCACTGGGGGGAAAAAAATCCTGTAACATAAAAAAGGCAGTTTCCCAGTTATTTTTATATCTGCAAGACCCTTGAACTAAACCAGACTGGGGAACTTCCTGGCCTGTGCTTCAAATAAAGGCTGAGATGAAAATGCCTTATAGCTTTTGTTCTGATGTTCTGACTAGAAAGGTTGAAATTTAATAGTTCCCACTGAATTGTAATGAGCTGTGACTCATTCTCTTGGCATCTTTTTAAAAGCTGCTGTCTAAAATTGTACATAATTTATTTGCCTTGTGACGAGATAATTTTAGCTATTCATAGTTAGTGATCAGCCAAAGACTGTAGAGCTTTAATTCCCTTTGCCTCGTTTCCCCATATCATGCACACATCAGTCAATCTTTGTGCTTTCATTGCATGGAGAGGGAAGGCAAAATTGCAAAGGAAGCAGCAGGTTTCAAGCAGAGATGGTAGCAGTTGCGGCCAAGTCTCCTCCTGCTTTCTGAGTGTATGAGGAACTGATGGTGGTAGAGGTGGTGTGCTTCTTTGGCCAGAGCAGGGGAAGAAGCTGAAGCAGCCTTGTAGGGAAGTTGGAATAGAGTTATAAAAGTAAGGGAAGAGGAGATTAGACTAGTTGAAAAGTGCGAGTAGGTGATTGTTGCCACCTCCTCTGAAGTTTTACCCAATAACTTAATTGATCAACAGTTTTTGAGCCACTGATCTAGCTTCTTTTTTGTAGCAGTATCCTTTGACCTGTATGCCAAGCCAGGCAACAACAGGACTCTAACTCTGATGAATCCCAAAAAGTCTTTTTATCAATGGAGGCTGCGGGTTCCTTCTAACTATGTGGTGAGATTGGTAGTTATCACTTTACATGGTGTCACTCCAGAGAGCTGTGCATCACACCACTTATCAGCATACGACTTCCTTCTTCCTCTGCAGAACAAGATCATTACAAGGTATGATAGTACAGAGCAAATATGTTTTATTGAGCTGCACAGAAATTCTCTGAAACTGTCACGATATCAAAATGATACCAAACAGGCTTCCAAAATCTAAGACTCCAAATACATCTTAATTAAAAGTCTTGTATAAGACTATAAAAAGGTCTTCCATATTATTCTCTCCTCTCAACGAATTATAAGTTCCTGTGGGTTTTATTCTACATTATGACTAATTTTTATTGGTTTTAATTTCATGCAGTTACTGTCACAACTCAAAAAGCTACAGACTTTAAATTTTTGAGAGTATTGTATTCTATTACTTGTAGAAAACACATGCTTTATGGCAGTCCAGTCATGGGCAAATCCCTGTTCATAACAGAGGTGTTGTGTCTATGGCAGGCTGTATCCCCAGAGACACCGGAGTCCGTTTGCAAAAGTGAGATCAGATATCTTGTAACCTTCAGTGGTCACACTGCTCCCACTTTTCAGAGGTATATTTCATGTATGAACATGTTATCCACCACGAACTTGTCTTCATCAACAAAATAAATAAACAAGTATCAGAATCTGAGGATGGTTTCAAGGGGGGATTTTTTTTTTTTTTAGAACTTCAAGGAAGAGGCTAGCTGAGCATTAAGATTCAATTAGCAGTGTCTGAAACGCACGTATTTAGTAGTGCTTTAACTTATTTCAAATGAGTAGGTAGTCCTCTTCAGCTCTATTAACATACTTTTGTCTCTCTCCTCATGCAACAAGATAAAAGAGCTTGCCATTGTTGTCAGACTGTTAGAAAGCCAGTCATGGACCGAGCACAGGATTTTTGTAAGGAGTTAGTCTCAGATTGTAGCACAGCATGGAGAATCCTGTTCCTGATCCTGGACTGATTCTGCTAGGCTGCTGACTACGGGTTATTGCTGGGGCTGCTACTTCATTGTGCATTAATCAGCAATGGCTCAGCTTTTTAGGAACCAGAAGTGTAGTCAGCCATGTGCACAAAAGCACCTGGAAGCTAGCAAAACCGACATAGGTGTATGACCTACCTCATTCAGAGAACAGTGATGCAGTAAGCTGTAAGATGGAAAGTTCAAGAATATGAGTTCCTGTCTATCAAAGAAGTGAAACGGAATTTGGTGACTGAAATTGTGTTAAAACCCCTACGGTACCTCCAAAAAAGTTGACTTTTTTAGTTACTTTTATTGCCATGCTAGAAAACGTGTGATTTTGCATATGCCTGCTAGTTTTCTACTTGAGCTAAAAGCAGCTAGTCACATACTTAGGACAGATACAGTAGAACTAATAATAATATCTCCAATATCAGTGAGAGCCAGAAATTATTGTATTATAGCCATTATTCCTTGACACCCAGTTCTAGGATCACACGCAGTGACTAAAAAGATTCTCATCAGTTTCTGTGAACTGCATTAATGGTGCTGTTCAGTGACAAATATGAAAGAGTGAGTAAGCTGAGATTGAGAGTTGTACTGCAAAAGCAGGTGTCTCACGTGGACAACTTTTCTCATATGTGCTTGCCATGCTTTTCTGTGATACTGTGACAAAAGCTACAGCTAGAAGATAAGCCAGGCTGACAACTGGGTAGAAGATCAGGATGCTGAAAGATTTTCATGTGGCAGTGGGGAGGGGACTAAAGATGTTCACTTTATAAAGGATTTGACATGCATTATGATGAAAAGGATTTAATAATGTCTACAAGAGAGAAGCAAATGACAGATCCATTGTCTAGTGTCTCACATGAAATGGGATCATGGAATAACCTGCTTAAAGCAGAAGAGGACTACTTTCAGTTTAAGGTTAAAAAATTTTATTTTAATGCTACCGTTCTGGATCTCAGTGACAAGTCAAAGAACTTGATGCAGGGGTGTAATGGAAATACTTTCTTACTCTGAGGTCTGTTCTTGATTGTTTTAATTTACTGTGCATAGAAAAAGAGAAAGCTGTTAGAAATTTTTCACATGCAGATTTGTAAATTAATGAGAAGACATCCCAAATAAGCTATGGATTTCAAAATGGAAGAAATAAAAGAGTGAATTTACAGATGTAAGTAATAGCACCTCAAATTACAAGTGATAGTAAGTACTCAAGATTCAGGATACAAATCAGCTCATCATTATTTAAACAAAAGAACAACAATATGAAGAAATATTTGCCATGCCTGGGGCTCCACATCTTGTGTGACAGCTGTTGTGACACGAAACCAAATTGAACATCAATAAATTGGAAAGGCTTTGGGCTTGTTATCTGTTGCATAGATGCTGCACATCACTGCTGCACTGGTACTCGTTCCCTTTTCAGTGCTACCCACTACTACTCAGTACCACTATCACTTCTGAAGTAACATAATCTGGCACTGCCTTTTTGATGCTTCTACAGGTCTGAAAACTCCAGAGCACCTGTTAGGCAAGAATATCTGTGATTTTCACCCTGAGTGACTCAGCCTCAATGCTGGGGAGCTCTAGTGTCTCGTGTAGTATCAATCGAGTGGAACAATAAAAGGGAAGTGGAAGCCAGGGAAATACTTCTGAAACCCAGATGGCCACATCAGTGTTACCTCTGCCCAGTTTCTCAGCAAAGATGACTGGAATGTGGGATTTTTTTTTTTAATGCAATTTTTGTAATATTTCAGATGGTGTGGACCCACTGCCTGGAATCCTCCTGTTGTACGTTTAACTTCATCGAGTAATGTAATGTTGCTTACCTTCTCGCTGGATCGAAGAGAAGCAAGCAACATATTAAAAGCTCACTTCCAAGCCATTCCTAAAATCAGTAAGTAATAGAAACAACCATCTGATGTAAGCACACTTATTTGTCTAGCTGTCTCTAAAAAAGTTGATATTGCGTGATCATATCTGGGGGGAGGAGGGAATGCTGGCATATGTTCTAGTTCTGCTGCTCATCATCCTGATCCGCTTGGAAAAAAAAAGTCTGAGAACTGAACAAAGAATAGAGAAAATCCTTTGGTCTGGGAGAATTTTTGTCTTTCTAGTTACTACCGAAGACATCTTTCCCAGACATTACTCTTATAATTGCTCAGTGTTACACATGTAGTAACAGAGCAGCCAGCCAGATAGAACTACAGGCACTTTATGTCTAGTCAAAGCTGGATGGCTGCAGTGGCAGAGCAGCACTTTGATCAGTTTTGGCAATCTATTCTCAGCTAAGGGAAAGTGTGTTTAATGAAAATGGAAAACAAAAGCAAACACTTACTTCTATCTTTGATCCTTTTCCGAAAGCACTGTTCGGTGTAGTTAACTGCATAAGAAAAGTGCATTCAAGACCCAAGAAGTATGTTCCAAACCTATGGAGTACTATGAATTTTGAAGGAGTTCTAGGTAATTAGTGAAATATTTTGAATAACGATAAACCATAGTACTTTACAGGGGATGTAGGGGCTTCACAAGTGAAAGTTTAGCCACAGTTGTTTGGTAAGGTCTAAGTGAAAGAATTTTGACAATTAAGCAAGTGACTATTTTTTGTCTTGTGGAACAAATCCTAGGGGATAACATGTGGATAAACTTCTCCAAAGCTTACACATTTCAGCTAATGTCTGTGGATGTTGATGAGACAAATACTCATCCTATGCACATTACAAATTAGAATTAGTTCATTGTCCTGAAGTTGGGCACTCCAAATGACGTATAGCCCCAGGTTTTCCACAAAATGTTGCTACTTGCAGAATTGTCTTAGTTTCTGTTATATTCATGATTGCATTTGCGACGTTACTTAAAGGAAACAAAAAGCACTAAGGACTGGATATCTTGGAGAGTTCTTGGTAGAAAATAAAACCTCAAAGACATCGTTCAAATGTGGCATGAGTTTTCAGACTGAGAACCGACACGCAAACTTCCTGGTTTATGTGAAATTAATCAGAGGTTTATCTTCATTGGCCTAATTGGTTTTTAATTTTTGAAAATGTCTACAGAAAGGTCAGAAGTAAATTGGAACAGGGAGGTCTGTTGTGTCCGCATTTAATTGCTGCTTCCACTTACCGTGAAAGAACGTTTTTTAAAAAACTTCGGTTAGAGGTGTTTTGTGCTTATCCTTAATTATAATTTGATTCAAAAATAAGAGAAATTCAGAGTCATGGGGAAATGGAAGTTACGTTATTTTCAGTTACTACAGGCAAAACCTGAGTTTAATACTGTCACAACCCATTCTTCTAACTCTGTATGTAGAGAAGGGTCCTAGCAAGTGAAGTAGGCTCTGCACTTTAGCTCAGCTGAGATAACTCTTCCTTGCTGATATATTTCTCTCCCAGTGTGTGGTGGTCATTATATTTCCTGGAACGGGACACTGAGTTCCCCTTATTACCCAAGTTACTACCCACCAAACATTGACTGCAGCTGGATCATCAGAGTAAGTGCTGGGAACTCTTCTGAGTAGTGACGACTCTGCTTTATGTGATATAGACATAAAATTGGGAGAAATGGTTTTCAATGTGGGTGAAATGAAGGGAAAAATACTAAGACCACTGCACCTGACTTCCTCTGAGGCACCCATTTCTTTCCTGTCCTACATACAAGTGCCAGCCATGGGAGGGAAACATTGCCAGCTTCCAAAAGGTTGAGTATTATTCATGACAGAAACAAAGTGATGAGTAATGTGAAACCCCTAGCAGCCCGAGAAAATTGCTAATAGTCAGGACTTTGCTTCTATGTCAGAAAGAAAAAATGATCATGTAAATCATGCCTCATATGATGGAGACCACACTGTATTTCTCTGAACTCTGCAGAAACAGGACCTTCTCTTGTTCAGAAATTCAGCTCTGGATTTCCAGCAAGCTCTTTGGCAGGACTTAGAATCTGCTCGTGATTTCCACCAACTCCCCGGTGTGTTCATCTGTTGCTCCATTAAGGATTTCACTATTTTCTTGACTTTCCCTGGAAAAGGAGGCTTTTCATGTCTATGAGTTAGTAACAGTCTCTACCTTTCCCCTGCTCAATGAAAATTATATTAGCAGCTTGTAGCGCAAAGCTACAAGAAAAAGCTTTCTAAAACAGAGAGGTCATAGCTAATGCAGTTGAGTGACCAGCTGCCATAGATATCTTAAATCTCTTCTTTGACCTGCAGGAACATGTGGCAGTGCAAACATAGCATGAACCTTGCATATAGTACTTTGTGCTGGCTGCAGGAAGGCTTACACTCCTTTATCTGGCACAGTCTGACCAAAGTTGGGTCTAAAAATATTTCTGTATGTGTTTAAAAGAGCAAAGATTTTTGTTTCTTCAAAGGTGCTTATTTGCATAATAAAAAATGCAGTATTTCCAATCTGATAATAAATAACACAAGATTTACCAACTTAGAAGCACAGGCATTCTCATTTTGTGGATGTGCATGTCAGGATATCTATGCTTTGATTTCTAGGCACCATTGCCTGGCTACAAGCTCTCACTAAAAATCCTCCTAATACAAATTCAAGAGAAGTCTCCAGGGTCCAGTAAATGTGATACAGACTGGTTAGAAATTGATGGAGTTAGGTGAGTAAACACACTATTTTCTAGCACATTAATTTGCACTTTAATGTTCTGCATGACATACTTTACTTAAGAAAAAACATCTCACCACTTCCAGTGCAGAAAGATACATTTCAACAAGAATTGGTGTGCTTCCACTGAATTTTGGCACAATAATGTTCTTAAACCTGCCCTAGTACCAAACATTTGTCATCAAGTTAATTTAAGGATTCTGCTTTTTCCACAGCCTTGGGCATTTACTTACTGTGTTGCTCCCCTTAAGAACAATGACATAGAAAACTGCAGAATTTTATGCAGCTGCAGTTGATCTGTAAATTCCTGGCAAATGTTCTTGACATGGGTGAAGAACTTGTGTCATTTGAAGTTTCTTTTTCTGTACCCACTTACTCTTCAGTGAGTGCAATTTTTTTCTGTAAATAAGACAAATTGCAATATGTATGCTTAAAAAAAACCCCAAACAAATTAAAAAAAAAACCCAAACAAATGAAAAACCCAACAAAACAGTACTCATAGTAATTTATCTCTTGGAAGGAGCGCATTGAAACCAGCAACAGCTGTTGGATTTGGCTGTGTGATTCCAATACCAGATTTGTAGCATTTGGGGTTTGCAAACCTAGATGGGAAATCTGAAATCAAGCATGCTTAGAAGTGATTTGTATTTATAAGGTAGATTATAAAATTGATCATCTTGCTGTATTTTGTTCGGAGTCTGCTAGCCCCAAAAAAGGTTGTGGAGGGGAAGGCATTTGTAAATAGGCTTTCTAGTACTTCTGTTGGGCTGCTTTAACACTAAAATAATAACTGACCTTAACTGTATTGTTTTAAAGCTTTTTGGAGTTGGTAACCTTCAGCAAAATGTGAGGTAGCTGGATAGTAATGGTCAGGTTTGGTTTGGTTTGGTTAGAATGGTTTGGTTAGAAATTAATTATTCTCAATTTTGCCTTGCCAGATACTGTAATGCTCTTTCAGAAAACAACAGAAACAGAGAATATGGCTATTCTGTCACAATCAACTTCCATTCCGATGAACTGGTCACCCACAGAGGGTTTTATATTGAATACAAAGCCTTCAGTCACACAGATCGTAAGTGAATAAGGATGCACTTTAATTTTCAAGGAGAGACCTTTGAGAAACCATGCTTAATGGACCAACCACATACAAATATGCTTGCCTTTTTTTCTTAACATAATTGCAAGACAGAAATGCTTAAAATGTTATTATCTATTTAATTGAACAAATAGATGTACAAAATTACATCAAAGATGCTTTTAGAAGCTAGTACTTCTTTTCTAACTTTTAACACTTCTGTAAAATGGGAAGTAAAAGTAAAATTTCCCAATTTCTCTAGACCTAATTATTTGGCATTTTTCTAACATCTTAAAATAGCCCAGCTGCAACATGAATATAGTGTGGCAGAGAGGCTCTAAGCATGACTTTTCTGCCAACAGGAGTTAACCCTGAATAGTCAGTCTTTTCTTCAAAATCACAACTCAGTGTGCTCTGGATCATCTTCCAGGCTTAGACAAACTATTTAAGTTTTCACTGAGAGTCAATGAGGACCTCTCGCTAGCAGGTGTTGCAGAAATATGACTGGGTTTCTTACAGACTTTTCCTGACTCCCCAGTCCCTGCACTTCTGGAGTGGGGTTAGGTTTGGTGGGGGTTTTTTGGTTTGGTTTGGTTTGGTTTTTAGGGTGGGTGTCAAGGGGTGGGGGTTGGGGAGCTTCCAAAGGGTGGAACAAGGATTTTAAAAAAAAAAAAAAAAGTATTTACTTGTGATACTTCTTAGAAGAGAGTATATTCTTTGTAAATGCCTTCTCTTTAGCAGTTTCCAGAAACATTCTCTCTCTCTCTTTTTTTTTTGTTTGTTTCTAAGCCAACCAACTTCTTTTTCCCAATTAACATCTAGGTAGCTGAAGTTCTCCATGATTTCCAGAGATCAGTTCAGTTTATGAAACCTCTTCAGATCCTCAGCTTTCTTGACTGAATTTAGTTCTGTTTGTTGCTGGCTTAGAAGTATTTATGTATTAAGATCTCTGGTATAGATTCTTGCTTCATGCCTTTCATTAGAAATAAGCGGCAGATTTTGTGGTCAGTCATTCTATAAGACTCAGATATTTTCAGCGTTTTCTTTTTCCACCAGTCCGTGTGTCTTTCTACTGGAAAAGGTTACAGATTGTACTGTGTCCTGTGGTTACTCTGGTTACTGCCTCAAAAACTGCTCAGAGACTAGTCAAGCCTAAGAATACCTTTTTCTACCAGGAAAATTCCCAATCTTTATTGCGTGTACAGCTCTCTACTTGCTGTGTGCTCTGCTCTGTTTCTGGCTCTGAGTCAGCAAGCAGATGGTTCAAAGTCGTGTAATGAATCCTTAGTCACAATCTTAAGTATCTGTATTAAGACGCACCAAGAGGGGTAGGTTAGCTCTGATGTGTCAGTATCAAGTCTCTCTCTCACTCTCTGTCTCTCTCTCTCTCTCCTTAGATGTTCCTGTGTAAAATATATTACTATATATTATTTGACAATTGAAGAGGTCTTCACTATGGGTAGTAATTATGTGTCTGTGCTGAATCACTTTCAACCCTTACAGTGAGGCAGTGAATGTGAATTTGATTTTCTAAGTCATTTAGGTGAATATTGATTCACTGATTCAGACTGCTTGATAAAAATCTTTGGCAGATTATGTCAAGTAAGATAGCATTTCCTTTTTTAACATTCAATTGAGTTAATAAATGACACTAGCCTTGGTTTTTAACAGCCATTTTAATATATCTTCATGGTACAGTCCTGCATTGATGCATTTAGACTGTGACAGCATTTCTAGGGCCATTAATTTCTTATTTTTCTAGCTTGTCCTCAGATGTGCAGCTAGAGCATGCATTCCTTCAAGCAATCATTCTGAAGGCTAGAACAGCTGCTCAGACCGTAGCAATAAAGTAGATTGCAAGTAGGGCAATTATCTCTTGTTTTTGTTCACCTGTAAACTGTCTAGAAACCGGCTGAAATTATCTCTAAAATATCAGTGGTTATCTTTAAGATCACATGAAGGATGTGGGTGTGCGAAGATCTAAAAGTCTGGAGAAGAGGTTCTGTAATGCATCTCTTTAAGGAGTGAGAGAAGGGGAAAAAATGAGACAGGAATTTTATACCAATCTTTACGAGTTAAGCTTCCAAAAAAAATTTAAAAGAGCAACAAGTGGACAAACTAAACTGTTTGTAAAGAGGTAAAAATGTATTAAAAACCAGCACGGAGTTTTTTATTTTGTTTTATTTCTCTGCTGTGAGAGGGTAAATAGAGGAGCAGTTGTACTTTGACATTGTCTTGTGTGATAAACTTATCAGTAAGTAAAGGAAATACAGTGAGAAAAAATAGAAAATTTTTCCCAGAGAATGATTGCCAATGGCTCATTACCAAAATGGAAGAATATTTTTATTGTCTTTCTGTCAGTATCTTTTATGGGACATCTCATAATTTTTGTTAGTGATCTAAATGATGGATTTGAGAAGCCGTTTATGAAATAGGAAAAGTGCCACACAAGAGAAAGAGGGATGGATTTATAAATGATCCTGACAAGCTGGAGAATGTATATGGAGAAAATGATATTCTATTCTATAAAGACGAGATCTGAACTTAGGTAATCAAATACACATGTGGATTGCCCAAGTTGCTTGTCTGCTGAAAAATGCCTGGGGGTTAATATCTGACTTGAGAGTCACAAGGTCATACAATTTTTTGTGTGTGTGTTTGTTTGGTGTTTTGTTGTTGTTTGGTTGGGGTTTTTTTTCGAAACTGTCGTGCTAAGATGTAAGACAGGAGTTTGAAAACATCTTCCCAGTCGCCGGTGGGAAGGCTTCAGCTAGAGTACTGTATCCAAATTGGGCACTGCATATCGAGGAAGATCGTGAACAATGAAGAGATGTCAGAAAGAGTGACCAGAAGGTAATCCAAGGTCAGAGAGTGCAGCACAAGTTAGATAATGCAGCAAGTCTCTGTCACTGAAGGCTATAAAAACCAAGGTAGACTAATGTCTGGCATAGGTGGCACAGTAACATTGAGGTGACCTCTGGTAAGGAGTGTAGCACGTGGCTTCTAGCCAGCTAGATGGATTGTAAAGCATTTACAGACCTTCCTTCTTCAGGTTGTAATCCAGAACAGTTGAACTGTGGTGATGGAAAGTGTAAGCATCAGCATAAGAGTTGTAAAGATGATGACAGCTGTGGGGATGACAGTGATGAAAACAACTGCTGTAAGTATATATTTTTAGTTATTTTTCAAAAGGTGGCAGGATGCAGAACCAGGAATATGCTTATTTTAATGGACAAATGTAGTGTTTATATATTATTTTTTCATATTACAAGTTTCCTAATAGTGAAAACAAAACATTCAGAGTATAACTAGTTCCTGGGAGAGTCTAGACAAGAAATTAATGAAACAACACCCAAGGTAACAGTGATTTCAGTTAGACGACCTAACCACAGCTTGCTGGTGATCCTGTTAGAAAAGCACTTTTTCCCCAACTGCTGCCAGATCAGGACCAAATAACATAAGGGAGAGAGACATAATAGTGTTGGGACCTTTGCCCTTTGCCACATGCATTGTCTCTTTACTGTAGATACGCCATGTTTACAGGCGTTGCTGGTATGACAGATGTCTCCCTAGTGACTTGCTGCATCTTTTATAATTTTTGCCTTGCTTTGAATCTTAGGTCCTTGAGGTAGCCACGAGTATGTCCTTGTTTGTTGAAAAAAAAAAAATCCCTACTACTGTTTAGAGGTCACTGTAAACAACTGATAAGAGTGGTAGTGATGGAAGCTTATTGCTGAGATCTGTCAGGATTCCCACATAGTAAACTCTGACAGTCCTTAGCCAAAAATTTCCTGGAGGGATGTATAAAGCTCTTCCACAATTTTCTCAACCAAAAATGTTGACTTCCAGATGATATCTGCTGTGAAAATTTAGAATTTGTAATGCCAGTAGCACTAGTAAAGGTAAAACAATAGTTCTGACAAGCCTAGCTTGCTCAGTTTAGAGTTAAATAAAATTAGAGTGAGGACAGCTGAAGGCTCTTTTGTCTCTCCTCATGGACGGTGGAGACTGAAATTAGTGTGATCGTTAATGTCCCCTGTCCCCTCTCAGTTTACACCAGTACAGGCTATGACTTCAAGCAGACTGGAATGTGTAGGTCTGAATAGCTTTCACCAGTGAATAATTTGAATGCACAAATTTTTTTAGTAATTTGAAACCATGGCTCCAAATATGTGACACTATCTTCTCTCTCTTTTTTCAGCCTACAAAAGTTGCTCCCCTTATGCATACAAATGCCTCAATGGAAAATGCTTGCTGAAACCAAATCCTGTGTGTGACGGGAAAAGAGACTGTGCTGATGGATCTGATGAAATGAACTGTGGTGTGGTAACATTTATTTAAAAATTAATTCATGACTTGGGAAATTGAGTCAGGAATTTGTGCTAGGGTCAAGCATTATTGAATTAAGAGTTGATTAAATCAGATGTGAATTTTTTTAAAAAAAGAATCTGCTGGTAATATCTGTATGACGATGTCTGTCTTGAATTTTGCACTGTTTCATTTTAAATCCACTGACCCATTGTGTCTATGATGACTCATTTCAAGCAATGCACACTTCCAGGTTAAGCCAGTAGGTCTTAGTGCTTGTTTGGGCTAAACGAAATGCAGTCAAGGAGCTGTGTACATAAGGAGGGAAAAGATATGAGATTTTATTCAAGTGAACTTCTGGAAACAACCCAGCTTAGAATTGTGCTTTAATGTTTTTTGCATCACTAACCTCTTTAGAAAGCTGTAAGAGAGGACAGGCAATGATTCGTTTATTCCTGACCTGCTCACTGAGTGAAAATGGGCAAGTAACCCTTACATTTTTACCAATTGCAAAGTAAGAAAATATTTTTTTCCAACAACTTTGAGGTCTATGGATAAAAATGTATGTATTAAGCATGGCAAAGTGAAATGATCTTGTGGGTTTTGTTACTATTTTATTCAATTATTTCTATTAGCTTGTGGAAGACATCAGCTTAAGAAAAACAGAATTGTTGGAGGTGAAGATGCAAGATCTGGAAAGTGGCCTTGGCAAGCAAGTTTACAGATGGGAGCACATGGCCACGTATGTGGCGCATCTATTATTTCCAATAGGTGGCTCATATCGGCTGCCCATTGCTTCCTGGATTCTGATTCGGTGAGGTATGAAGAAGTTATACTGTCATAGAGTATTTGCAGTTTAATAACCTTACAGTGTTGCTTTCTAAACTCTGTAGTAGCTATTAGTCGTCTGGATACCTTGATTCAGGGTATATAACTCTGCGACATGATTACATGAGGAGGAACTTCTTTTCTGTGAGGGTGACAGAGCACTGGCACAGGCTGCCCAGAGAGGTTGTGGAGTCTCCTTCTCTGGAGATATTCAAAACCCGCCTGGATGCATTCCTGTGCAACCTGCTCTAGGCTAACCTGCTTTAGCAGGAGGGTTGGACTGGATGATCTCTAGAGGTCCCTTCCAACCCCTACCATTCTATGTCACTACATGGACCCTCAATATTGTACGCTGCTGGCTTCAAAAGTCCTAAGTATCTGAAGTAATTATTATGCCTCCATTGACAGTGAATCCCACATGATAAAACGCACTGTTTTGTTACATTTGGGGTAACACTACCATTTTAGAAGGCAGGGATTTTGTGAGTAGAAGCTATGGCTTTTCTCCCCAGGAAAGGACCATTTATTGATAAGTGGAGCGTAAAACACGAACGTTCAGTTTAGGTAGTGTAAATTGAAAAGATGTACCTCCTATATGTGGCAAGGAAGAAATAGAGTTTAATAATACACTTTTCTGATTTCCAAAGCACGGTGCATTGCAAGGAATTGGTCTTACAGAACCGAGAAATGATTGATTTCAAAATAGTCAGTAAAACCATTACTTGATGTTTTAGGAGACAGAGACTATAGTGTATCTATCTTCCTAAGTGGTATTCTACTCCATTCACTTTGGGTTTGATGCATCTCATTAAATACCGAAAAGTACATAAAATGGAGTGAACTGACACTGCATTACTTTCAAATGGGACATTCTAAAAGCATTCTCTTTACAGATACTCTGTTCCTTCGGGATGGAGAGCGTCTATGGGCTTACACACTATTAACGAAAAGAGCAATCACGTAGCTATGAGATCAATCAAAAGGATTATTGTCCACCCACAGTATGACCAATCTATCTCGGACTATGACATTGCCCTGTTGGAAATGGAGACGCCTGTATTCTTCAGTGAGGTGGTACAGCCCATTTGTTTACCCAGCACCTCTAGAGTATTTGTTTATGGAACTGTCTGCTATGTAACTGGCTGGGGAGCCATGAAAGAAAATAGTATGTTCATTTCCTGGATATGCTTCTTGCAAGTTTGGCTTGATTTTAAACTCTATCAATGAAATATTTATAGTTGTAAGAAAAAATACCTGAGGTTTACTTAATAGATCTATAAAAAGCTGGAAAACATCCTTGTAGCTACAGTCTGTGAATTCTGAATGTTTGCTTGGATGGCAGGCGATAAGTGCCAATTGGTGTCACAAATCACTGAAAAGAAAATGATCACAGATTTACAAAAACATGCCCCCTCTCATGCTCATGTCTTGTTTTATCTGGTGAATAGGTCATAAGAAATCTTACAGGTAAAGAAAGCAGTGACTTGCAACTATTGCAGAGAGAGAATATGTCTCTAAGACCGTGTTTGACAGTATGGCGCCACGAACAGCAATAATTGCAAAAATATTGTGGAGGATTCTTTAGGTTTGTCTGTCCTAACCACAGGCAATTTAATGTATACCCCATGAAGAGTTCTGCCTGCACAGCTTGGAGTAGCATGCTGCAGCGGGAAGGCAGGAAAAAAAAAAGAGATTTGGCCAGGGGCCTTCGGGGAGCCCACGGGATCTTGGAGCCAGGAGTTGTCTCAGGAGCCAGCTTTGAACCCTGGGCTTAGACAGTTCCTGAGCATTACAGTGGTCCTCACAGTTGCACTGAGACATAATCCCTCATGTTTGATCAGAAGCAGTGTGCGATGGTGAAAAGATTTAAATCTAGATAATAACCTACCAGCCTAATGAAGTGCAAAATNTTGGAGCCAGGAGTTGTCTCAGGAGCCAGCTTTGAACCCTGGGCTTAGACAGTTCCTGAGCATTACAGTGGTCCTCACAGTTGCACTGAGACATAATCCCTCATGTTTGATGAGAAGCAGTGTGCTATGGTGAAAAGATTTAAATCTAGATAATAACCTAACAGCCTAATGAAGTGCAAAAGGCTTTACAATTGATGCCTTCTTACAATGTCTTGATTTTCAACAAAATTATGTAGGCAATATTTAAAAATCAGTATAATGATACGTGAAGAAAACATATTTTTCTGCCTTACCTGTTTCATTCCAAATCCACCCTCAGAACCAAATGAGCAAACAAACAAAAACCCAGTGCTTCCTCTGATCATGCAGGCATCAAAAAGTTTATGTTCACTGTTGAGCCAAAATATGACTGAGGATGTTTAGTTCACAATGGCATCTTATGCCAATACTATAGTACACAAGTAAGCTCTTGGCATCGCTTGTGACTTGAAGGCTTGATTTTTTAAAACTATTTCCATCCTCCAACAGCTTCATTCTTCAGGTCTTTCCCTAGAAGTGAGAGGATAGAAAAGAATGTAGATACGTCACTTACTGGGATTTGGGTGATATTTGGAGCACAAACAACAACAAAAAGCTTTGGGCATAATTTGAAATGGCATTCAAAATAAGTCACATTGTGTGAAATTTTGTATTATACTCGTAATTTGCAAGACTTTTTTTTTTACTACTTTCTGGTATAAGATGTTCATAAAGGTAAATACTAAGGAAACGGAAAGGTGGTGTACAGGGACCTGTATGTCTAGAGGGTAGTGTAGACAACAACTTTCAATAGCTAAGCTCAAGCAGCAATTGAAGGGGGGAAGGGAATTACTCTCCTGCAGGGTAGATTTTGAGTTTGGAGCAATTCTCTTTTGTTTTGACAAGTGATATCTCTGTTAGAAACCTGTACCACTGCAGCCTCTGCAATACCTTTTGTATTTTTTTTTTTAGGTCATCTTGCCAAAACACTGCAGGAAGCTCGAGTGAGAATAATTAACCAAAGTGCTTGCAACAAGCTGTATGATGATCTTATCACATCACGTATGCTGTGTGCTGGGAATCTTAATGGTGGCGTTGATGCTTGCCAGGTAATCTGGAACTTGTAGAGAAACTACAGAGGAATATTTGCTTTCATTGGAAAGTTGTTCAGAGTTGTGGGTCGTTTGTGTTTTGTTCTTTTTCTTAAGAGTGAGGTGTCGTGAGTGTATGGTCAATTTAACATGACAATGAAAGGCTTTCCAAATTAAGGAAGGAAATTTGGCATAGATAATCTCTGAATCTCTTGAGAGATGTTGCTTTGCAAAGATAAGAGGTAAAATATGTCAAATAATTCTTTTTCCTCTTCAACAGTTACCTTCCCTATAAAAGAACAAAGATATAAGGTTAAAGCGGATAAAGTTAGGGCCATCTGATTTTTGCTTTTCATAGCGATTTTTTTCCCTTTTTTGATGTCTGAGTGTGGGATTAATAAAATACTGTAACAGTATGACGAGTAATACATTGTTACAGTTACAAAGAAATACAAAAGACAAAGGCAAGCTAGGTTTGGTAGATGCGGTTGCAATGCTGCCTTTTAGTTTCATATGTTCATTCGTGTGTATAATTACAAGTTTTGATTACGCCATGGTATCATAAGTTAATCACCTAGTTTATTTGCATGCACAATCAGAAACTGCTCTTTAGATGTACTTCACCTGTCTTGACTCTGCCTTCTTTCTCCTTCTCTGTTGTTAGGCTAGTTGTGTGCTTTATCAGTATTAAATTTATGTTGAATATCCACTTTCAAAATTACTGACATGGTCATTATACTAATTACTATGTGACAGGAGAGAAATGTGTTACTGATTTTAGACTGTGGTAGCTTGATAGAATTTTTCTGCAATATATAAATGTTACTATTTTGATGTAATAGGGTAATTTTTGCAAGATCGTATCTCCTAAAGGGTCGAAATTCTTTATACAGAATAGGCTATTTGCAGGATCTTCCTGCAGTCTCTGAGTTCTCTTTCAAAGAATTATTATTTTTTGTTAACTTTATGTGCAGTTTGTGTATAACCTTAGACCTTGGAACTGTTTTGTGAAACGTTGTTTTAGAGGCTTGACGTTACTCAAAAAAAATGTGTTGCTTACGAAATGCCATTGAACTTTAAGATGAGCGTTTTAACCGATTTGGCTATATACCTTATTGGTCGAACCAGTTTCTAACATGATATGCTGTGTTTGAGTCCTAGCATGCTGGCCCTCTGGGCCTTTAAGTTCATAGACTGAGTAGCAACTTTGCAATGATGTTGGCAGTTCAGGAAATCCTCGCAGCACCCTGAAACCCTTTTACTACAGTTCTAGACTTGTGGGCATCCTGATTTGTTTCATTTCTTTAAGGACACGTAAGCTGTGCATATACTGCACAGGTTATGTGAAGCTTCAAACTACCTTTTGTCTTTAGAGGATGTGATAATTACTATGAGAAATAAAACATTTACTCTTTCAGATTCTGTTTTCTTATCGCTCCAGGATGTTCCTTGGTCTTGGTTCCTCTTTTTAGGATCCTTCTTCTCTACCAACACACAGACCTTTTGGTCTGTCAGAACTGGCTGTGTCATTGGCCAAAGTATATAGCCTGCTTTCTAAAGCCACATTGATATCAGCCTCTTGGATTATCAAAATTGCCAGTATGACAGCAGCCTGAGAGAGAGGAAGAAGTGTTCTGGCTCCTTCTCTTATCTCTAGATAATTTTGTTTGGTTGGGTAATGAAAGCATTCTGTTGCTACTCTTTTCTTGGTATGTGGCTTTCTTCTGCCCCGCTTCCATGTTTTGTCTCTGGCCGGGGACAGAAAACAAATCCCAGGGTCGGTTGGAGGTTACTGGCTGCCTCCAAGGGTAAGCAATGCATAAGGAACAGCTGCAGAGATGACCTGCGTTCATAATTGCTCAGAGTTCTGTGGACTGCTCTGTTCACAGAAGGCATACAAGGTTAAAATAATGAAGGGCACAAAGCATTTGTGAGCCTAAATGCATTTTGATCCTGTGAACTAAGTGTGAATTTTTACATTTCTACGTTGCTGTACAGAGCTGCATGTTCCCTTCGAGAAGCCAGTTCTTAGTCTCTGTTCTTCTTCTCCCTTTATGAACACAGTCTTAATTATGAAACTGCTGACAATACTTAATTGTGCCTGGTTTGGGTTTTGGTTGGTTTTTTTTGTTTGGTTGGAGTTCTTTTTGTTGGAGGTGTGTGGTATCTTTCTGTTCCTATTTAATAGACAGTGTAAGAGTTCTGCCTTCATCCTGTGAACAATTTATGGTCAAATGGTAGCAGAATTCCCACTTCCCATCCCTGCCTTCTCCTCTCTCCGCTCAGCCTGTGATCAGTTATGAATCCTGCAATGGGACATTAGAAATGAGTAATTTTTAAAACTACTTCTTGCCATTGCTTTATATTGATTAGTGTGCTACTTTCATAAGTTAAAATAAATTTAATAAATTTGACATCTAGCTGTGTACATTCTATCCAGAAACAAGATTCTAATATTAAGTTGTAATTTGAGAAAGAGGGGCAAGTATTTACTGTCCTTAAATAAGCTAACTTTTTTTACAGTGTTGTGTGTGTGTGCGCACGCACACGCACGCACACACACTAATGGCCGAACTCCCTTCATTTTAGGGAGATTCTGGAGGTCCCTTGGCCTGCACAGGAAAGGGAAATAGATGGTACCTTGCTGGCATTGTGAGCTGGGGCGAAGGATGTGCTCGACGTAATCGTCCTGGTGTATACACTAAGGTGACGGCACTTTATGACTGGATTCGTCAGAATACAAACTGATGTGCCAAGAAGAAAATGCAGATGAAAGCTGCTTCCTACAGTAACCTATCAATCACGTTTGTCTCTAATGATATAACATGGAAATGCAATTGACTGTTTCTTTGTGAAAGAATCCACTTTCTTAATGAAGAAATATTACTTGTTGTTCACCTAGCAGTATCCGTTCAGATTGAGCACCTTCAGATTCTTTCTGGATTCATCTTCCTTATCTCCAGCAGCAGAAACAGCACTGCCTTAAAAACAACATAAAATGGATTAGAGCCTGTAACAAAAATCCAACCAAATCTTCCTTTTGCGATTCTTCTACCCTTCTTTCACCTCCCTTGCTATGTATGTCTATATATGTTTCCACATACACGTACGTGAATATTCGTGGCCACATCCCATATGTACTCAACTCAGATATGTATTACCTTAGGGATGTTACAGGATTCCAAACATAAATAATTATCTCATGTTTCTTGAAAATACAAGTACTGTAATCAGTATAGCGTACAAAGCTGAGCTTAATTCACTCTCTAGTTATGTTGCCACTGCACAGCTGTTCCTTTCTGGGCTGTAACTGTTGGGCTGTCTCCTGTGTTTTCCTAAAAACATCACATATATAGCTCACAAATGTTAGGATGCAAGAAATGTTCACTAAAGAACTGTAAGAGGATTATTTAGGTTCTTTGGGATGATGTTTAAATAAGAGGAAAGAAATACAGCATTTTGATTAATTAAACCAAAGGTAACTTTAGTGTTTTCTTACATTTTCTTTACAGTTTGAACATAGGTGTAGTGTCTGATGTTTGCAATACGTTACAAATGTATTTCCCCACCTCTGGCTCTGGCATGCTTTGTGAATTTTAGCATGCTTCTGGTGGTTTTGTGTTGCTTTTCCTGATGTCCTTGGTCTGCAGCAAGCTGAGTTTCAGGATCAGGGTTTTTGGTTTGTATCTCTTCCTGGACTGTGCTCACATGGCCACCCAACATTGAAAGGGACATTAAAGGAAAAGGGATTTATGTGGTTGGATGCATCCTTGGACTCAAAGAAAGTAGAAGAGGAAGTGACAGCCACATTTCTTTAACCCTAGTGGTAAATTTAGCTTTGGTAATAATAGTTTCCTGATGAGATGACCAGCCCATACCTAGATGATTTAAGGTTTCCAAATTTGTTTATGGAACTTAAGAATACCGGTATTCAGATGAATAAAAGATCTGTCTAGATGGTCTTTCTAGATGGTCTTAAAATTGTATTCAGTATTTGGAAATGTTTAGCTTTTGCCTTTAATATATTAAAAAAAACCCAAGCTGGCAATTTGAATACAAGTCATTGCTCTCCACACAGCACCCTTTTATTCTACACTATGTAAATATTCGATCCTTGTTTAGTTTTAGACCCACCTTGGCAGCATGTGGGGAAAACACTGAAATGAGCCAGAACTGTAATCTGTATGCAGTGAGATTCCTGCGCCTAACTCTGATACCACTTTTCCTTCCTTTCTTGCACGAGTAATGGGCATTTTCCCCTGCCATGATGCTTGTGCCGAACTTACTACATAAGCTATGCTCTAAGCCTGTGTTTTAGAGTGTTTAGTATCCTTAAAGGCTAGTCAGTCATTCACATCTTCCTTTTTAATAAATACATGCTAAAAATGCAAGTGGATATGTTTTATTCATCTGATTGTGCCTCTGAAACTCTAAACCTCAAGTGCAATAGGAACTTGTAAATCTGAGCCTAACTTGCCCATTTTACTAAAGCGCACATTTAAGGGCATATGTTTCTTTCCCTCATATTGAAAACAGAAATGTTTTCACTACGGAAGAAAACAGTTTTCCTGCTGTTCTGTTTTAGATAAAAGCCTAGGCTAAAAAGTTCAGACCAGTTCTCAACTTCTCATTTTATTTAAGATTTTCTTAGCTCCATGAGTCAGGAGTGTCAGTTACTTCACATGCAAGAAAGGCACAAAGCCCACGTGGAAGCTGGATCATCGAGACAAAAGAAACTCAAGACTTGTGAGGAGCTCCTTCACAGGTGTACGTAAAAGGACTTTGGCTTTTGCAGGGTGAGATCAATAATCATTAACTCATTTGACTTAGAAAAACTCTTTTGGTTTCAGACAATTCAGTAGGAAGGTAAGGTCTTTTACTGTGAGTGAAAATTACATAAATGAAGCTCATTGCCAGCAGGAGAACTGAGAACAAGTAGGTAAAGGCTTTTTTCTAGGGAAGGTGTTCCAGGTAAAATCTTGTGGATCCAGACGCATGTTTTGATCTTGATAACTGCTCAGCTTCGTTCTCAGTCCTCTGGAGTTTTAAGGATTCTCCAGAACCAAAAGGTGCGGTGTGCAATTTGTATTTCTTTTTAGTCGCGGAATGAAACCAAGCTGTGTGCTCAACTTGATGGAGTGCCTTTGCCTGGATTCCTGTGACATGACATCAGGACTCTGAACCCCTGGGAATGCTCCAGGCATCAGTAGCCAGATGAGTTGCACAATGGGAAAATCTGGGGGGAGGAAAAGCATCCTCAGCATTTGGCAGGAAAAAGAAGGAGCAGGGCTGTGAGTGGACACTCAGCCAGCAAGGGAGGGAGTTGGAGAAAGAGGTTTTGTTTTCCTCTTAATATGTGATCCTTTCTGTGCTGGGACAAGAGAGTATGCAAGAGTGCAGTTACCAGCTGCCTGCCCAACCCTTTTCATCCAGAGGTGAGAGAGATGCTCTGTGCGGAGGAAGGAGAAACACAAGGATGAAGTCAGAACAGGAGAAACAAGAGGAGGTAAGATGAAGGATATTGGGAGAGCGGGAGAGGAATCAGCCTCCGGCTGCAGCAAGTTGTTGTGTGTTACTCTAAGTAGCACAGGAGAGTTCATGTGGGAAGCTAGTGCAGACCAGATCTCAACTCACACCATTATTTTCTTCATAAAAGTATGCTCTGAGGAGCACAGGCTGAAATCGAAGGCCACCTTCCTCCTCTCCTTCAGATTTGTCCTTTTGTTTTTTTCACATGGAAGAGGCTTCTCAGGTTTAGCTTGGGTAGTATGTGAATACACGTAAATGGTTCTTTAGCATCAAATGTGATTTTAGGCTACATAACAGCTAGAGAGAGAACAACTCACAGCACAAAGGTCAGTAGCATTCATTTCTTTATTGACTATACGGGAAGACTAAAATTAGAAGTATCGATGTACATTATAATTCCCTTCACAGCTTAACTGAGCCACAAGCTATGTGATCCTTTACTCAGTTTATGCTGTTCAGAACCACATCTGTTTGTTTATCTGCGTGGATAACAGCAATAGTATTTTACTGTTTGGGCTGACAGCAGAGGGAAAGAAATCTGGTTCCTTTCAAAATTGCCTGAGCAAACGACAACATCGCTGAAGGTTTAGTCACCTACTTTTGTGTGTCAAGGGCTGGCACAGTAAGGTAGACAAACTGGAAAGCCTACTATTGCACAGCTGAGGGCTGCAGTTCTGGCAAGGAGGCAAATCGATACTTCCTCCGCCTCCCGTTTCTCCATAGCTAGTGCAGATGACGTTATTTGTCCTTTCAAGGATTTCCCCTTATTTATCACTGTTTTGAGATCACTCCAGTGAAAACCATCCTGACTCTGACTGTTACCATCTCCAGCCGCATACCAGAACTGCTACCGACCATAACTTCTGCTGAAACTAGAAGGAAATGAGTTGCCTCCACGCTTGCTTCAGAGACAGAGCTTCTCGCGCAGAGACAGAAGCTATGAAAAGGCAGAGCTCTGGTCAGGAGCATGAGATTATTGAATTACGAGAAGATAATGCGGAGGAAAGTGAGGCCGATCACGACAAGCCTCTGAATGCTCAAACAAGAAAGGTAGGAATTTCACTCGCTCATTTGATGCTTGCTGTTGGGGAAAATAGCACACAGCAAAAGAAACCATACTTTGCAGGAACGTCTTGTAAGGGTGGTTTAATTTGTCATTTGAGGGAGAGGAAGAGTGAAGGCTTGAAACATTTTTACTTGAAAGTGAAGGCTGAAAACCTGTTAAACGTATTTCTTCTTCTCAATGAAGTATTCTAATGTTGGAGTGCGATTTTCAGCTTTTTTATTTTTTGGTGCTTGGCTATTTGTGAACTTGAACTCAGGAAATGAAGTTGTAATTGGTACTCTGAATTTTGCTTTCTCTTTTCACATGCTGTCAGTGGGATTGGGCTCGAAACCAGAAAGGAGAAAAGTTGAAACCCATATTGAAAAGAGGCTTTCTTTCAGAACAACTTAATCAGAAAACAACGCTGTCAAAACAAGAATAGGATGTCCTGCAACAGACCATGATGGAGTCCCTTTCTTTTTGAGTTTGCAGTTGCTAACAGCTATGAATTTGTAAGAATAGAATGCCTCAAAGACTTAGTTAAGACCCACATGTGAGTCCTCAGGGAGGAAGCTCCCAGCAGTTAGCTTAAAGCTACAGAACAGACTAATGCTGGCAGAGGAGTGGTATATACTCACAGGTGACTGTTGTACAATCATTTTCACTACTTACTTAAGAGCAGAGGGAATATCAGTGGCAGAGATGAGAAGTTTCCCACTTTCCTGCAGGCATGGCTGAGCCCTCCCGAGAGCTCGGCTGTATTAGTCACGCCACCCCTCCCTTCCTCCCCCTGGCCGAGCAACAACTACGGCTTCCTCGTGTGAGCCCCGCTCGTCTTCTCTGTGGGCTGATTCATTCCACCGGTTAGGCAAAAGCCCCGTTTGTTCACTCTACCTTATCTGGAGCCGGTTACTTCTCCTCTGGTCCAGTAAGCTGAAACAGCTTGCTGCAGGCTCAGACAAATTCTAGGGAGGTGCAAAGAGGAACAGGAGAGGGTGGAGGAGAGGCAGGGGTGAGCCATATCCACTTGGCTATCTTGAGAAACTGTTTAGCCTTCCCCTTCCCAGAACTGAGTTTTCGTTTGGGCTCTGTTTCTGCTGATTCTGGCAATTGGCTTCCTATCCTACAAGGACCTCTGGAAAATTGCATGCTCTTCTTCCAGCTCATGTGGCAGGTTACTCAGAACTGCCCGGCCAGCTGGGGAGAGAGTTTCTCTGCTGCTGCTCCATCCCGGCAGTCGTGCGATGCAAGTGGGCAATGTCCAGAGGGCGTTGGCTCAGCTGGTAGGGGATAGATGGGGAGCTGAAAGTTTGCTTGAGATCAAGCCGGTTTGCAATGCGTGATTAAGAATTACACTTTTGTGGTGGTCTAGACATGTTACTCAGTTGAAACTTGGGCTTGGTAACTGTCTGTCTCAACTGATGTTACTGTTTCTGACTTCATAGTTGTACTCTAGGCAGTAGTTACCGGCTTTTTTTCTTTTTTTCAGATACAAAGCAGCAAGCTAGTGTCAAGTATTAAATTGAAGCTTCATTCTCCTAATACATTTTTAAAATAAAATAAAAAAATATGTATAGACGTGATTACACCTGAAAGCATGTTGTAAGCAAAACCACATTCAGCCCTTGCCCTTTGCTCTCCGCCAAAGCTCTGCATGCAGGGGTGTCTGCAGAAAGCGCTTTCCCTCTCTCTGCCCCCACTCCTGCAGAAATGGCTCTTGTAAGATCTTTCTGTGGGTGGCTGTTCTCTCCCCCTGTTCATCTGCCACCCCCAAAGAAGCTTTAAGCCAGCTGGTGGATGTCAGTTAAATTCAGTGAAAGGCTTTCTGTTATGCTGGGTTCTTAGAAAGTTCAAAAAGTAAAGGAAAGTAGCCGGGGTTAGTGTCTCCAGCCAGCAGCTAGTTCCTGACAACTTGCACATGTGTGGCCCAGACAGCCTACAGCAGCACGTGCTTTTCCTCACCTGATACTGATGTCAAAAAGGACATGGAGCTTACAGATGGGTTTACAGTGGATGGGGAGGAAATGGAGGAGGAATTAAAAAGGCAACATGGTATACTTTCTTACTAATTCATGCCCTTCCTTCAGTCTTCTGGCTGTGGAACAAAATAGGTGGAGTTTTTAAAATTGTTTTTGCTGTGTCACTTAAACTTCTTTTTGTTTTAATGTATATAGTAATGCTGCTGGGGTAACTAATAAAACACTAACTTCTGCCATGGTCTTAACCCTTATTAAAAATTCAATGAAATGCAAGAATTGTTGTTTGTCTCCTTTCTCTCCTGTATGAACATGCACACATGCACAATTTCTTTGAAGAGAGTTTTCTTTCTCCTAGAACAGGTGAGATTTGTAATAAACTTTCGGTTAAATGTACTCTATAGCCTTCAAGTTTCCAATCTTCTGAAGAAAAAGAGAATTAGCTGTAAAAGTCTCAATTATTTCACAGTGTTCTTTAATGCAATAGTTCTCTAATGAATAGCAATACACCTGTTTTGGGTTCTGGCATCCAGCAACTATGCTGGATCATAGCATAGCCGGGAGGTAGACTGATATCATCAGCATCGCAGAAGTGAATGGTTTTGGAAATTCCTTCACAGGCACCTCTTTGAGAGTGATGGGAAATATTAAAAGAACAGCTTGTGGAACATGTGAATCAAGTCTATGTAGTTTAAAACAAAAATTGGAAGCCATGAAAGCACCTTTGCGGCACCTTATCTTTATGGACAATTCAGGTGTTGGAAATTCTATGCAAATGGGAAATGACATGCCTCTCAAGTATTAGCCTGCCTGTGAATGCCCTTTACCTTCCTCAGGCCTGTGTTCCTACCTGCAGCAGTACTTAAGGGTGGGAAGCCCTGGTGTAGGACATTGCATACCAATAAGACTCTTCCATCTATGTAAGGTTTTTTGTTTCTAAATGTTACAGTAAATACATACTTAGATATTTTTTTCAGTCTTATTTCATAAATCAACATGCCCCTTCCTTTTGTAACTAGGAGAGAGATCACTGGAAATCATGCGGGAATGTAGTCTTCTGGAAATTTAAACTCTGGATGGTTATAGCTACAATTTTTGTAGTATTCTTCCTGGTCATTCTCATCAGCCTAATTCTTTATTCTAGTAAGTATCTCAATCTCAGTTTGCCCTCTAATAAAAATCTACGATATGTACGATCTAATATAACACAAATTGAGCAGTAGCATCCCTTAAACTCCTGCAAACTGCTGAAGGGACTGAGATGCTGACTGCAGAGGGTGGCGTGTTGAGTAGTGGATGTGAACGCTTCTATTTTAGCAGGTAGCGAGTAACTTGTATTCTGATCAGATGCCGATTGCAGTTTGTAGCTAAGTGAGAAAATGTTATGAGAACAGAATTGGCAATAAGCGTGGAAACAATGCTTGTAACGTTGCAACAGTGCAACGGATCACTTACGTCCCCTTGTGTGGTGTCAGTGCCTCTCCGGCTCCCAAAGCAGCTGAGTTTCACTAGTGGGCGCCGGGGACTGACCTCCGTGTGCTGTCACTTTTCTTCAGGTGACTCGCACTTTTTTTCTGTCACACCCTGTCAGCCATTTTCCAGGAAATTTGTGAGAAAGTCACCCTGGAGAAAGCCAAGAGAGTTTTGTTCAATACTTCTGCTAACTGGAACTTTGTTCCCCTTTCTATCTCCTTTTGAATATTAGATGTTTACACAGATGAGGATGACTATTGGGATCCTGATGCACTACTAAATAGTGGAAACTGTCGCAATTTTTCGGGAACATTGGAGTTAATGTGTGGTCTCCCACACCTTTTCTCTGAAGACATTACTAAGAGGGTACGTGTTGATGTGGTTCTTGGCAAAGCTGTTTCTGCTTGTAACATAGATTCAGTGATTTCCTTTGTAAGAAGTTTCTGTTTCTCTGTGTAGCAACGCAGGCATTTGCAAGTTCACAAAAATTCTGAGTTGTACTTTCTCTAGTATAATTTTAAGTTCCGATCTAGGAAAAAGAATAGTCTGCTTTTAAGCACACAAGCAGTTTACATTGATTCTTTTTTTAAAAAAAAAAGGTGTCTGATTTTTTTCCCCAGATTTGAGTAATGGTTGGGACATAGGCTTCACCTCTTTTCTAGAATCATTGAGTAATTTAGGTCAGAAGGGGTGTGTGAAGGTCATGGAAACCCAATGAGGGCTAAAAATCCGATGTGTTCCGTTCTCCTGTAAGTAAATGATGACAGCCTTGGTTTATAGCTGCCATTGAGCCATCACACCTCTGAGTTATGGCTGAAATAAGCTCAGCAGGCTTGGCAGTGCTGATTTACAGTTCTTGTGGAAAGGGACTCTCAGTAGAGACCCTTCCCTCTACCAAGTAAGAGTAGAAAAGCTTTTTGGTACTAAGAAATACCCAAGCTAAACAACATAAATTGCACGTGGCAACACAAGCACATACTTTTAGTTCCTCTTGAATGACTCCATTATGTTAAGGTAATACAGTAATCACTCAAATATACACAGATTAACTTGTCTGTCAAGCTTAAAGGGATTGTGTACCAGGGCAGATATTCAACCTTCAGCACCTGTGTTTATGCCCCTTAAAACACCTTGTAAGAATGATTTGCTGTACTTTCTTTTATGGGGAAAAGAGAGTGAATGGAAGAGATATTTTTTTCTTTTTCTTTTATTTTCTCTCCAAGTTGACAGACGTCTACAGTTCATCTCCAGCTCTAGGACGCTACTTTAGGTCAGCCCAGGTGGTTTATTTCAGGTAAGCATATTTCTGTCACCAAAATTATCTGAAAATTCCAGAATTTCAATAAGACATACCTGTGCCTGTGTAAATATGCACAATCTTTAAATTTGTGAAAAAATAGGTTCTTTAGGGGAAAGTTACGTGTATAGGTAGTGAAAACAAGTAGAAGGATCCTCTGGTGTAAATGGCAAGTGCTGCTAATAATATATGATGACAATAATGTTCTATGGCTGTTAAGTATCACCTCTTGCTTTTGGTTCCAAGTGCAGCCCTCAATAAACATATTCAAGGATATTTATTAAAAGGAAAATGAGCTACTGGAACCACTTGAGATTGACATAGCTTAAATAGCCTTAAATAGATAAAACAGCATTCTTGGGGAGGAGAGAAATGTTTTGTTCCAAAAAGAGCTAAAGGTGACAGGGACGTACAAGTAATGAGAGCCAGAACAGTAATATTGCATTGCTAGTTTGTTTGGACCACTTTTCCACCTCACTTTATTTTGGAGAACAAGAGAAAATCTCAAAGTAGCAGCATGTTGGAGAGACTGGTGGAACAGGAGTGAGAGGCAGAGTGGAGGCTAGGCTAGCCTGGGTGGGAGGCGCTTACCTGTGAAGGGGAAGCTCAGTCACCAGAGGCTGCTGGAGCCAGAGGAGTAGCAGTGGTGGGAAGAAGGGGAAAAGCATCCAGACCTGCCTTGCAGAGGCAACAGAAATCTTCAAGCTGGAACAGAGGGAGGATCTTACTCTCGGCAGAAACTGGCACCGGAGGAAGGCTGAGGAGTTTACTGTGTTTGAGACTGTCAAGTTTTAGACTATGTAGACACCACAGATTTACAACAGGAGGGAGGCTGAATGGCAGGGGGAAAATCCGGACTGGAAAGATCAGCTGCAGCATGGTCCTGCCGTGGAGACACAGCAGAGAGGCAAGGGAAGGCGATCAGAGAGTTTCCCCAAGGACTTCTGAAAAAGCACTGTTACAAAAGGGATTACAAAGACAGGAGAAAATCAAGGGAAGTAGATTTGGAAAGTCCCAAGGTCCCTGAGAGAGCAGGGAAAGAGGAAGAATCTCCTTGGGCTGTGGCAAGGGGCAGGTCTGGGGGCACTTTTGGGAATGTGCTCCCCTGCACTGTCAGCCTTGGGCATGCCGGCTCTGTTCAGTGAGTGAGCTGTAGCTCCTTAGCCTGATGTACAAAAATTATTACTTAGACCATCAAGTACAAAGCTGTAGCCCTGCATACATATTAACTAGCTGATCTCTCTCTGTTCCGTGAGTACAAAGTGTAACTGTCAAATTGTAGTCAGTGGATTTGGCAGACCACAAACAATGAAATCTCCAGAGATGGTCTCCAGTTCGGTGGTTTGCATAATCCGCTCTAGAGCTGGGTTAGGAACACATCTGAGTGGCCTCAGGTACTGCTAGCAGGGAGCAAATCTTTCCGCAGGCTCTCAGCTGACCTGTGCATGAGATATCACATCATCTCTTATTGTTACGCTCTTGTGAAGCGTGAATGCTGAAAACCTTACTCCATTAGGACACGTGTCCAGTTTTCCTCTGTGCGTTTGTAAAAATGTCTCAGGTCAGCTTCAGGTGCGTGCTCCGTTTCTGTTAACGTCCAGAGCTGCTCTGAGAAGGGAGGGGGAGGACGAAACTGGGCTCTTTGATGGCAGGGTTTTTTTATGATGCTTTTCTTTGGAACAAGTTTTTAAAAAAATCCACACTAACATTGATATGAAGAGTCAGTCTTGTCAAAAAAGAAGAGATCCAGTGGGAACTTGAAGGCATTAATACTTGACTTTGTTTTTCAGTAATGAAAATTCCACTGTGTTTTATCAGCTAGAATTTTCTGTACCACCATCAACAGAGGGGTTTATGGAAAACACAATGAACCCAGACTTTATAAGGAACGTTTTACGTCAAAATATTTATGATGAAGACGATATTTTTAACCCCGGGACATCTGAATGTAACAAGTTAAAGCTTGACCCAACTTCTCTCACGTTAACATGTAAGTGCTGTACGCTAGAGAGACTGTTTCTTTACAAAGAGCTTGAAAGGAGCAAATCTTTCTGGAAGGGTGTTGAGATTTCTCAGTATATGTATTTTGCACAACAGTATTAAGAAAATTGTAAAATATTCCGTTTCCGAGAAAGTCTTGCTATGCCTGACCTATAACCCAAGATTCACTGTTTGGTCCTCTGATGAGGAAGGGAGTAGTGATGAGACTTGTTAGCTATGGACTCCAACCAAACTTTTCAGATCAACTCTTGCATTTTATACACACAAAGAAAATCTCCTCATATGTGTGTGTACCATAATGGGGAGGAAAATAATTAAAAATGTTTCTTCTTATTGTATATTAATATTTGAATGCTTATAAAATGAATTTAAATCCAAGTAAAACAGAATAAGTAATCTGAGATTGAAATTCTGATTTTTTCAGTCAACGATGAAGAAGCCTCCTGATTTTCGTCTTTTCAAAGTTTTTTGGGAAAACGTATTATGCACAGAAATATCTTTTAAACAAACCAAAAGTTCATTCTTCCAGGTTTTCTAGGTAGTGATTCCAATGACTACCAGTGCCTAGGTAGTGATTCTGATGCATGTAGTTTTGTCTTGATTGAAATGTGTGTGTACAAGTCCTGCGAGCTTTGCAGTTTTACTGAAAACAATGCATGGATGTGCTTCCCCCCACCCCCAGTTTACTGAGCCGTACTTAAATGCTTTCAGAATTCTAGGCTAACACAGCACCATAGAGTGTATATAAGCAAGATTTGCAATTAACTCGTATTTATTTTTCTCCGTACTCTTACCAAGAGCAACAAGTCATGAGTTCCAATTCTTAGTATCATTTTGTTACTTATATACTGACAGGATTCACAGAAAATATAGTGTAAAAGGGACAGGAATAATATGCTGAAATATCTAACTGAAGTTTCATTTTAATGTTAATAATGTACTGTTTTAACTTTCAGAAAATCATGGAAAGACTTCTCATCTTCATCACCGCCTAGAAGAGAAGGGCTTCTCCTATCTGTTAGTAATCCCAGGGTAGGGAGCTATTCATGAGGTAGAAACACTTCTGAAGATGTTGTCTTCTAAATACTGTCTGTTATGCAATATTGTAAATGGAAAATGCAGTATATTTATAACAGTGTTGTACTCCTATAACGCCACTACCTCTTTATTGTTGTCCTGATATCTCA
>VZSC01018226.1:642589-672385 GCA_013398225.1 Steatornis caripensis | reverse complement strand
GTGGAGTCTCCTTCTCTGGAGATATTCAAAACCCGCCTGGATGCATTCCTGTGCAACCTGCTCTAGGCTAACCTGCTTTAGCAGGGGGGTTGGACTGGATGATCTCTAGAGGTCCCTTCCAACCCCTACCATTCTATGATTCTATGATTTATCTTGATTCTGTTTCTAAGAACTGAAAAATAGTATAATGATTATGCTTCTTCATGGTGATACCCCTATGTGCATTAAGAGTCAACAGAAAAAAGAAGCAGCCAAGCATTAATTTTTCTTCCATCCATCCTCCTCTGCCCTAGTACCTTTACCCCACCAATCTGCAGGAGAGGAGGAGGCGGAGCTGGAGCAAGATGTTGTGATATTCAACAAAAAATGTCTGACTTTGTGGTCTACCTCCAGTCAAGCTTTGAACTCTCATTGAAGGAACTATCAAAAAATGACAAAAAGTGGTTTATGTTTTCATATCTTTGAGGTAAATTAGTCGTGTAAGGGAAAATAACTAAATGAATGAATTATAACCTCATCCATTAGGGACAGAGCAGTGAGAAAACATATTATTTCATCAAGTTAGATATTTTGTGTGAATGCTTAATAGTAATTGTAATAGAAGGAGTGTGGGTAATACTTTAATGACTGAGGCACTATTAAAAAGGAAGAGAAAAGACAATTCTGATAATTCAGCTTGTGGAGTGTACAACCAGCCCTTAAAATCCTATGGCAGGCAGTCACCTGTGTAATCACAGCAGCCGGTACAAATTTTGGGCAGATGCAGCTGCCTGTCACTGCACCGGTACCTGCAGGGTGTTGCCTGCACCATGCTAGCAGTGTGTCTGTCCGCTGCTGCATGCAGTCATTCACCCGTGGAACTGCCCCCAGCACCGAAATGCCAGGTGGGAATCGCAAAGGCACTACACTGCAAAGCCAGGGCTGCAGCCAGCAGTCACATACAAAGGAGGGTGTAAAATCAGGAAAACTGTTGAACATTTTCTTCCAAATTATTTTATTACAAAAACCGAGGGCGCAAAAAAGCATGCTTCAGCAAGAACACAGGCACATAATCCCTTTATAAACTCTGGTGAACCGCTGAGTAACTGGTCTGTACTACATGCATGTCCAGAAATGCTGCCTGCGGAGAGGTGATGGGCTACACGGAGGTTCTGTACTGGCGTTGCGGAGAGCCAAACCGGAGACTGCAGCAGGAGCGAGCTGGAAGCGTTGTGTCACAGAGGCAACACCTGCGAACCCTCTACTGAAACTTGTGCAGTTACCGCCTGTGCAGCGTCAGCATTCATAGCCTTCTAATGGCTGGAATTTTTGTTTTGCATGCAGTTCGTTGCTTTTTTATTTAATTCCAACTTCATCAAGACTTCACTCTAAGATAAGAAGTATTGCATTAAAGGGGAGGGACAATTTGAGAAATTGGTTGTATTTTGTATAATGGTATATGTCAAGCAGGACAGAGAAACTTTGGAAAAGAGTAAGTGCACCTAACGCAGGATCTGTGCTTTCATTTAAAATACAAAACACCCCCGTGCAAACAAACAAAAAACCCAACCACGGCTGATAATATTGCATTTTTGAGATTTCTATCGATAGCTCTGTAAGACCCCTTTTAAAAAAATAATACTGTAAATGTCCAGAAAAATTTGCAGCATCAGCTACTTCGAGTAATGAAGTGCCTAACTGTCCACAGCGAAACATTGTCTTGCAATGGCAGTTGCTACTGATCTCTCTTGGTTTAATTGTCAAGTCCTGTACCCTGTCCATGCGTCTCTGTGATCACCTTTTCATGGACGGATTTGTCTCGTAAATGACCGGCAAATTTGTCCTAATGACTAAGCTTGGTAACATGAGAGATGTTTGTTTGAAGACCTGATAGCAGAGGTAGGACAGTTAGCAGGGCTGCATACTTCTGGCTTAAACGTCCAAGTAGAAGAGGGCCTTGGCAGCAGGAAGTGTCCTTTTCTAGGTTATCAGGACATAATCATATTCACTGTGCTCTTCGGCGCTGGTGATATTTTCCTTCGTCTTGGGCACGTTGACAAGTGCGTATGCTATCTGATTATTGGTGTTAATTACAGAGGCTTCGTGTTTTACATCGTGCCTGACAGTAGAGTACCAAAGTTCACTGGAATTAATATAATCTTTTTTGGCAAAATTCTCCTGAGAGGGAGAGAGAAAGAGAGAGATGCTTCAATGTGATTACATGCCAAAGAAGTTTGCAGTGTGAACGAAAGTGGTATAGCCTGCGTGCTCCTGCAGTGGTGTTGACCCACGTACACAGTACCAAGAACAATTTGTAAATCCACAGTTATTTCCCTACTATACAGACTGTGCCTGGACAGCAGGAGCACCCAGCACCACGTGCACACCTGGTGTGGAAGGGAGGGTGGAGGCCCAGCTCCTCTTCTGAGCTTGATAGCACTTCGTGGTAGGTTACGTAATAAAAAGCTCATCACCACACACGTGAGGGAGAACAGTGGCACAATGGCAGGTGGGGGAACCCGAATGATCCCCTGTCCTGGGTCTCCCCCAGGCCTGTCCCAGGAAAGCCACCATCCTGGTGGTCCCAGGGTGACATCTACCCAAGGAGTGAATGGGAGCAGCTCTCCAGATCACGCTACAGATGTGGGTGGAGGGGTAGTTACTGAAGATATGGGACATTATCGATGCATGTGAGGGGAGAGCATTTGGGTTTTACACGAGACTTATTAGGGTTTATTTCTGGGAGGAACTAACCGGAGGGATCAGGGTGATTTGCAGAGCGAAACGCATGGGAAAGTAGGGGGATGAAAGGAGGGCCAGGGGAGTTGCAACCAGCTGCCAGAGAGACTGTAGGGTCTGGGAGTCATCTGAGACCCCAAGTGCGTGTGTGCCGTGTGTGTCTGTGCAGGAGACACGCTGTCCTGGAAGGGGGTCCAGCCTCATGGGAGACGCAGTGATGGCTAACCCCCTCCCTGGCAGTCCTTGTCTAACGCTCTGCTTAAAAACAGAGGGAGGAGAAGGAAGAGCCATTAATGAAGGAGGAGGTAAGATTGTGTGGGTGAATGCCTTCCCAGCTCTGTTTGGAATGACTTGTCCCTCCTTTTGCCTCTTGAAGGTGTTTGCTAATGGGTTGTGTGTGATTGTGCATCTAAATAGCTAGCAGAATGACTCATTGCATCTACCGGGACAATGCGAACTGATTAAGTACTCAGACCCAGAAGTTTAAAATTTGTTTGCCCGGTTGCTCTTGATTTGAACCCACTGGATAATAAAGCCAGTGAGTAAGTACAGGCTTTGTAGTGTTATCCTCTATCTTCTGTAGTAGCAGCAGTATTTTAAGTGGCTGTTGCTGAGTCATGCTGACATCTGTAGCTGCCTTTCATACCCTGTAAGCGGAACAGAGGCCTCTACTCTGCAGCTTAATAAACAAAAAGGATCCTCTTTTATTTTTCAAACCTAGAAGTGAGAAACAGTTGTTAGAGCTTAATTCCTGCAGAATGTGGCTTAGATTCTCCCAGCTTATATAAATAATTTTGTCTGTTTAGATTCTGCTTGGAGTGAAACATCTCCTGACTTTGAGGACGCTTCACTGAAGACAATTAATTCCTGAGTTTTTATTTGAGCTTTTATAAAACTGAGATTTGGAAAGTCCAAAAGTTTTAAGGAGCAGAGCAATCAGGGTGGCCTCGCTTAAGAAAAGGAATTCCCTACCTATCTGCAGGGGCATGGCTCGCTCTTCCCCTAGTCACTATTACAAAGAATTGGGAATGAAGCGGTATTTCTCCTAATGTGCCTGCGAAATGAGAACAGGTAGGTTCTCTATTTTCATGAGTGACTGGCTCCAAATCCACTGAGTGAAGTCTGGAGTGCATCTTGTCCCTTCCAACACATAGGTGTACCCAAGACTTGCTCATAGCCACATTTTCCAGAACCCTTCCAGTCTACAAGTTTTGACAGGCTGTTATCATCGACCTTCTCTTATCAGTGAGGAGACTGAAGTGCAGAGGTGGAGTGGTTTGTCCCACACACTGACAGTGCAGGACGAGTGAGCATGAAGACTCCCGAGATTTTGTTTGACTCTTTCATTATTCATAGGCCAAGTTTAATACTCGGAAGGGGTGCGTCTCCTATTGCACTAACAGCCCGCCCAGGACTGTCTTCAAACGACACTCTGGGGCTTTTGCTTGGGACCAAAATATCTTCAAACTATACAGCTACTTGGCAAGTTCCCCATTACAGTTCCACCCCCTCCTCTTCCCCCACAGTCCTCCCCACACTCGCGCGTGCAAGGGATGAGCTCATTTAATCACACTCTTCTCTGTCATCTTGCCCGCTTTCTTCAAATTTTTCTGCTAAACGCCCACACATCTGCCAGGCACCAACTTTGTTTTACTGATGTCATCCTTATTAAAGCAAAAAAAGAAAACAACCACATTGGGCTGCTAAATGGCAGCGCTTTGTTCTGCGCTGCGATACATAGGGCTTCTGGTGAGCGTTCATGATCGGTGATTCAAGAGGCACCTTCACTCGCTCTCTGCTAAAATGAACTATTTACAAAGCAGAGGTAGCAAACCACAGGTACTCAGCGTCTGCTTCTCAGAGCCTGGAGTATTAACGCAAAACAATGAGGACAGGAAACCATGAAGTGCACCTATTGAGAAGTGGCTGCTCCCAGACCCCTGCCTCCAGAATGATGAGTGTGGGCAGAGGATCAGGGCACACACCAAGTTAGATAGTTACCTCTTAAGTTACCTTGGCGTGCATTGCCAGAGCTCCTGAATCTAACCCCAAAACAGGGAGTAAGATGGACTGGGGCAGTGTATTTATCATGCCAGTCTTGTCCTCTCATGTAGGGTAACCATTTGATCCATTCTGGTTTGTAAGAAACTAAATGTTCAACATGACAGTGCAGGTTTGGATTTTTTTCCCCTTTTCTTCCTTATAGAGGCAGTGGGTCATTGGAAAGGGAAACCTTATTCTATTCCAACCGAGACTTAGCCATTTGTTGACATTTGCTATTTTTTTTACAGTGGAAAGATTAACCAAAACTTTTAAGCCTCCAAGTATTAAATCTCCCTTTGTTTTTCAACTGAAGACTTCTTTTATTACTAAAGCTGTCTGGCAATAGCCCAGTTAAATGGCTTTTTATTAGAAGATATCATGCTGAAACTGAAACTTCTTGTGACAACACACCAGTTTTGATGAAACTGTAGGCAAGAGGGGTTACGCTGGCTACCAGAAAGCCTAGGGTGGAAGGGAAGGAGGAGAAGACAGAAGCGCCCCCGCAGCCACAAATTGCCCCATGGCTGAGAATGCTCATCTAGGGCATGATCACGAGGTTCAGCCTCCTGAATTATTTGATTTGAGGCAGTGTTACACTCAGCCTCTGAAATTACGTGAGAGTGTTGCGAGCTGTTTGGCCACCAGCTGCCTGAGAGCGGGGCTGCTTATCGTTGTTACAGTTTACGTGCATACGTTTATTTCACACATAGGCTTCAACTCGCGTTTTTTTGCCTCCCAAGCAAATACCCCAAATATGAGATTCTGTCTCTCCTGTGGGAACATGACTGACACATTTTCTTTCTGACACACAAGTATTTTGGACTCAATTGCCCTGGAGAGAAGCAAAAATACTCGCTTTTAGTCATTACCTTGATGGTACTTGGCGAATGGCTGTAGGTCTGTGCTGGGGAAAGAGGAAGAAAATACACGTGATTGTCATTCTCCGGTGCAGGGACAGGACACAAGAATTTTCTGCAGCACAGGATTTACTCAGACTTAGTTACAGACTGCACACAGGCTGTGCAAAAGCATGAGCTAATGTGACGTTAGTTGGGGAAAGGGCTGAATCTCTGAGGGCTAGATAAGTCTGATGGCTTTTCAAGATTTATCGCTTCTGTAATTTAACACATACTTTCATCATGCAACACTGCGTATCGGCCTTAATACAACCTAGATGTGCAACCTTGATAGGGTTTTTTTGTGGTTTGTTTTCTTTTTTTCCTTTTTTAACTTAACTGAAATCAGTTTTACATGTCTGTCTTAGAAACGCCTGTTCCTGCTTGCTTGCTCTCTGACTGTGTTTTGGCTTTATGGCCAACGCAGCCTGAAATACGCCTGGGATGGCTGGCTGGGCACTGGGGCGCGGAGGCACTGCGTGACGTGCCGCATGCCCGAGTGTGCACTGCGTGTTTGTGCACACGTGTTCAGCAGCTTTGGGCTTTTCTGGAAATGTGTCTCTCTGTCCTGTAAGCATCTAAGCAGCAGGTTCTTGTTTGCATCATCGTTTCTCACAGCTTTATTTTTAGCTGCCTAGCTGGTTCTTGTTACAAGGTTGATAGAACTACTGGTTGCTTGCGTAAAATTTCAGAGCTGAGCTTTCATTTTTACCTGACATAATGGGGTTTTTAAGTGTACCTGTTTTGCAACCTGACTGAAGAAAAGACAGCAATCTTTCCATATTTCATTAAAGTTGCCATCTTAGAGAACTTGCAGTGTTTTAAAACATTAGTGTGCTGCTCTGACGCTGCTGTGAAATTGCCAATGTACCCAACTAAAAAGAAGCTGTTTCTCCCTAAGCAAATACCACGACTTGTCAAAGTGGTAAAAGTATCATACCATCCCTACGTGAACGCCTTTACCCACTGATGTAAAAGGTAGCAGTCTAAATTGAAACTGAGACCTCATGATTCACGTGAACGCATGTGATCCTGGCTACTATGTGAGTTTTCCGTCTTTGCATATTAAATGCAGAAACTATTTTATTAAGAGAATGCCTCATGCTGACACGTGTTTAGAAAAAGTCCTAAACTAGGCTTGTAGGGG
The DNA here is from genome assembly GCA_013398225.1 of Steatornis caripensis. Classification (NCBI taxonomy): domain Eukaryota; kingdom Metazoa; phylum Chordata; class Aves; order Caprimulgiformes; family Steatornithidae; genus Steatornis; species Steatornis caripensis. The sequence continues at coordinate 665,581 of VZSC01018226.1, read as the reverse complement.
AACGGGAGCTGGCGTGTGACCAAACGTGGGGCATGCTGTGCTGGCAGCCCATTTCCTCCAGCCCTTCGCATCTTTTGCAGGGGATGAAGCAGGGGTGTAGCACAGGCGCCTCGCGGAGTGGGTGCTCTCCTGCCGAGCTTTGGGAGCTTGCAAGCCTGTGGCCCGGCAGTGATGTACCAAGGCCAAGTTTGCCATTGCAGGAGGCAGCTGCGTGGCAGTGGCCACGGCACACGTGGTTTAGGAGGCTGGAGGGGACAGCCACCACCTTCAGCTGCGTTATTCCAGAAACAAAAAAAAGCAAAGAGACCCCAAATAATCCAACATGTTGGGGCAGCAAGAGGTCAGGTATGCCCCACAGGATGCAAGGAGTTTTCCCCATCTGGGATGCAAAATGCCTTGCTACAGCTGCTGTCCACGGCTGTGTCCGCGCCCACAAGCTACCTCTGCAGCAATGCTGGGTGCTGGCAGACAGCTCCCCTGCACCCCCCCTGTGCCATGCCATGCTATCCCCAGGGTGCCTGAGGAGCATCTTTACTTACTTTCCTTGTGGGAGTATCTTTTTCTCCTGGTGGGGATGCGCACTTTCCACCTAAGGTATGGAAAAAAGGGTGGGCAGGTTAGGTCTGGCGCTGGTTAGTCCTTGCTCCCTACTGCCGAACCCCAGGCACCCCCAGTCACGTAGGGAGACCACCCCCCCCAGCAGCTTTTTGGACAAGTCACTTTGTGCAGCTGCTTTGTCTCTGCCCTCTCGGCCTTTCGCCTGTCCTCCCCAGGAGGCAGCCCCAGGCAGGCACCGAGCCCTGTCCTGGGAACTTCATGAGCAGGGGCTGTCCCAGGGGAGGGTGGGCACAAATCACAGGTCCCAGATAGAGGGACGGCAAGGACAAGCCAACAGCTGATGGCAGGCATTACAGAATTTAGCTGTTGCTGTGAAGTACAGCCTCTGCCCCCTGGGGAGCCTGGCATTAGCTCATCAAAGTTTGTGGTTTTGAGGAGCAATCAACCTTTCTGGGCTTGTCCGTATTAAATATCTCCAGATGGATGAGTGAGGTGTAAANTCTTTGGAAACAAGCACAACATTTAATTTTGGCAATCGAGCGCCTCATCTGACCTCCTTAGGACCAAGTAAACAGTCAGGGTACAGTACTCAGAGGTTGCATGACTTGTTCCTTTGATTTACCGAGAATACAATAGGAAAGAGGGGATTCACGTCAATCTACGCACTGGTGTGTCTTGGTCGAAATGAAAAGGAAGAGAAACACAGCGATTGTGTAACACAAACTGAAAAACTGCGCATAAGTGCAAGGCTAGCGGACAGGACAGTTCCTGACACATAAAATAAACCGCTGTTTCAAGCAGAATACTGTAATCCAGATTTAAATACTGAAATTATTTGGCAAACTTAAGATCTTTAAATCTCGTCCTGGCTGCTCTGTTTCCAAGCTTTTTGACAGTAAGAGCTAGGCTTGCTGAAGCATGCACTGTTGCTGGTAGTTTACAAATTTTGTGCTTGTTAAATGCCTGTAGAGTAATTTACAAACATTTTACAGTCTGGTGTTGATATAATTATATCAATAAATACATTATCTTAATATATTATATTAATAATTATATAATCAATATTTATATATTTATATGCTAGATTTGCATATATAATAAAAACGTGCTACAGAACTGTAATGCTGCCAAGCCATATGAACTTGGGAAATGCGCCTGATTTGCTGGTGGAGGTGCATTATGAGTCAGTCTCTAATTCCATATCTGCATATTCTTCTTTCCCAGGACTGGAGGTAAACGGATAATGCCACCATTCTTTGTTACTGTGAATACTTTCCTTGCTAAATGCATACTTTCAAATCTTAGTTATTTCATATACTATCCCAGTTCAGCAATTATCATGAAATAATTTCTCTCTGCACATGTTCCTGGTCTTCTTGCCAGAGTAGCAGAAATCTTTGCAAATATTAGTGAACATCCCAACTTCCTGTTTAGTGGGAAAATTTAGATTGCTTTTATTACAGTGAGGAGTAAAGGTAAAGCTAATCCTACCTCATTCCAGGTGGCCTACCGGGTTTTCTTTGAAGTGTATATGGCATTTTGCCCACACCGAGCATAAACTCCTCTAGCTTGTTTGGAGATGCCAGTGTGAATGCTTCATACAATTTGGTCCTAGAAGTCCTATGAGATGCATTTAAAATAACATATGTATGTAGATCTTATGTATATCTATAATACACATAATTCACAACAGAAATGTGTCGTAACTGTCAGATATCACGAGTTTGATATAAATATTTTTGGTTTTGATCGTCTATTTATTCCACCTTTTCTGATTTATACTCAATTGCCTTCTGATATTTAGTCCTCCACTCAGAAGGAAAGGTTATCAGGCTTGGGTAGATCTTCTCCTGAACTGTCAAAAGATAAGTAGCATATGTTCCTGTAGCAAATTACACCTGTAAACCACTGCACAACCTTTAGATAAAGTCTTCTTATTTAGTCAATAAGGCATAATACTGTGGGAAAATTTGTCACATGGTCTGAGATTTGAAAGAATTTCCCAGCATCTGCGTTCATACTACAGACACGCTGGCTCCTTTGAGGCAGGTGCCCAGCAGCATAGAGGCGGAGAGCCTGGCTTGCCCGTGGTTGGGGGGTTTTTAGGAGGGTTGGCTCTTGTTGGGGTTTTTTTGGAGGCAATTACAAGTATAACTTGATAAATGAAAGTGAAAATGCTGGGAAATAGTTCTGGGCAGCAGTCTCAAAAGAGGAAAAATATGAGTCAACTATTAAAACGAAAACAAAGGCAGAATTCATTTTCTTTGTTATTACAGTACAGGCTCTGGAGGATGTCATGCTCAGGAAGTGGTCAAGCCAAATATACATGTGCCACTAAAAAGTAAGCTTTCCAAATAGGGGGGATGAAGCAGCCAGCTTGGGGATATACAGGAAGACAAGGGACAAGAGATACAGAGGAGGCAGTGAAGTCTATGGATAAACGGTGGCGTCTGAAATTCTTCCGTTCCAGGTTGCGATGTTTTCTCCCAGCAGCAGCAGCAGCAGTATCAAGCCACCTGCTATTAAGAGCTCGAGTTTGTGTTAGGTCTGCTTTGCACACCTGAAGCTAAGGTTGCCTTCAGTCTGATTTTACTTCAAACCCATTTGCCAAAGTGCCTAGAGACGAGGCGTCGGAGGCTCTTTCTGTCACCGAAGGGGGACTTCCTAGGCGGAGCGAGTGGGACGCTGCTGGTACAGTCACCCGCGCATCCTCTGAGCCGCCTTTGTGAGGGGTGATGTCAGCCTCACCTGCTTTCAGAAATACGAAGCTCCTCTGATCTGCTGTGGGACATGACAGCACCAGCCTTTAAGAGGGAGGACTTCAGTGGGGAGCCGCTGCAGCTGTCATCTCCATCTAATTTGTTCTCCCTCAAAAAGAGGTTACCAGTCCAGAAACAGTCTTGCTCCTATCTGGCTCCTTAAACCAACCACCTCTAACACAAAACTGCCAAACCCTAAAAAACCTCATCCAACCAAGAAACAAAGTCCCATCTTTGCTCTGTGGCTGGCTGCTTGACTAAGGCATCCCAACACCCCATCTCTTCGGTGTGTTGTAATTCCTACTAACCCTGTAACTGCCCCTGCGTCCCCCTCCCTGGGACCCCACTAGCCATGGCTGATCTTCACCCGCTCATGGTCTGATTCACCTCGAGCTGATGAACTTTGCCTGCCGGTCTCAATGGATTGATAATTTGGCCGCTGTTTTTCCCAGGCCTTGTAAACACTCCCCCATCCACTGATGCCCAGCTCCTTTGGGTTTTTCCAGGGCTGGTTAAGGCTACTCAGGAGAGATGCTGACAGCTGGATGCTGTGACTGCAGGAGTCTCATTCCTTAGGAATTTGGGTTTATGACAATGCAAGCTGTGAATGCAGAACAAAATGCTTTGGGGAGGATATTCAGAGGTGGGTATGTGCCTAGTGTCTAAGACAAGAAATAGGGGCGCTTTGGGGGACCTTAGTGCAATCCCTATGGATTTGATCCCGCAGCAGCACTAGGTGCCTTCAGTAACACAGGAACAGGTTGGTGTGGATGGGCTGACTGCTATGAGATATGTACAAACTCTCATGTTGTAAGCTGAGCTTTTCCTTTAGCCTGTCTGTGAGCCTGCCCTGTGCTGTGGAGCAGAGGAGCCCGTCCTTGCCGACCCTCACCCTCAGTCTCTGCCTCTGGCACCGCCTGGTGAGCAGTGCGGCAGAGCTTTGCCAGGGTGCAGAGTCACTGCACAGGAATGACAGCTTTCTGAAAAAAAACCACCCCACCCTTGTCATTTCTCCATCCCTCTGAACTTCTGCAAGGTCTGTGATTTTTCAGGAAGACCCAGCTTTATCAACAATCAGGCAGCTATGACTCAGAAGTGATGTGAGCTGGCGCTGCTCACTGAGGGGAGATGGAGCAAGATGGGTTGCTGTTGCTCTCTGTCCTGCAAGAGCAGCTAGTTAAGACTTTCCCCGTGTTACCTCTCCTGGCACTGGTTTGTTATAAAAGTTTTTGAAAGTGAGGAAAGCAGAGCGTGGAGCTGCATGAGCACAGGCTGCTGGTGCCACCTTTTACGGCAGCGGACCTTCCTCCCCTCCCCTCTGATGGCGGATATGGGTTTCACAGCCCAGTCAACAGCTAGCAGGAAAAATCTGCTTTATGAAAACCTTGCTCGCAGTGTCCTGATTCCTGCTGATAAAAACCAGTCGAGAAAGTTTTCAAAAGCAGCAGGACTCCTGAAGCGTGACAGAAGTCCTACAAGTGTGATACAGGCACTTCGAGCAATGGAGATTCAGCAAGCTCGGGTGCTGAGAGCCCGGGGCTGAGATCCAACAGGCACGCAAGCTCATCGCTGCTCCTTGCTGCCACAGGTGAGGACCTGCCAGCTCCACATGGATTTTGTTGGCCTTGACTCGGACTGCTTCTGAGAGCAAGGCTTCATGCTTTGAGGACTTTTGCCCTTTCCCTCTAGGCCAAGTAAAGCTGCCACAGCTTAGACCTCGGGCCACAGGCCTGCAGGGGGGTGAGGGATGCGCTCTCTTTGGAAACAAGCACAACATTTAATTTTGGCAATCGAGCGCCTCATCTGACCTCCTTAGGACCAAGTAAACAGTCAGGGTACAGTACTCAGAGGTTGCATGACTTGTTCCTTTGATTTACCGAGAATACAATAGGAAAGAGGGGATTTTCCTCTCTGTGGGCCTTCAAGGAAATCATCTGTCCACACAGTGTTTTTTTGGTTGATTCTACCAGGAGAGGCATTACCAGAGAGTCCTGATGACCATCCCTTGGAAGTACAAAGGTACAGACCAAGAGCTAGGACTGTATTTAGCAGAAGCAAGGATGCGACCCAAATACCCAGCAAAACAATTGCCAGAGGGGCTGGATGCCTGGGTTGGAGAGCCACCCAGCACCTGCTACTCTGAAGCGGTGTTGCATTTTCTGGGTGCCTTTTCCTGTGCTCACGGCTAGCTACGCCAGGCAAAACACCGCTATGTACCACAACACAGCAAGGCTGGTGGGCGAGAGAGCCGTATGTAGCTGTGGCACTGTGGTGGGGTCCCTCAGCCTGGGTGGGTCAGCCCTGGACACCCTGTGCAGCACTACCAGCTGCGGTGTTGATTCTCACCCCCTTGTGTCCAGTGATCTGCTTCTCACCTTCCCCCTTTCTTAATACGTAGGCACGTGGGGTCAGGTACCCTCCTTGAAAATCCCAGGGTGCTGTCAGATAGCACATGGGTTGCCACTTTCCCAGAACAAACGTCCTTCTCTTTGCATTAGTGAAAAAAGTCATTGCTTTAGACTGACAGTTTTGTTGGAGGGAGTTCATTACTATTATTTTAAAATTTCCAGCTACGTGATTCTATTTCCCTGCTTTGTAATGTGCTGCTTCAAGAGCGCAAGCTTTCCTACGTGTCCTGTTTGGATGGGATAAACTCAGAAATATCCAAATTCTTTACTATATCCAGGTAAAAGGGGAATTCCTAATATAATTTGCCCCTTTTTTATGGGTAACATTGAAGAGAGTGCTGTGCTGAACAGTGGCAAATATATTGTGTAATTTAATCTACTTACATACAGCATATATAAAAGGACGTCTTTGTGAGACATGGTGCAACAGGTAGAAGTTGGCAAGGTGAACCTCTAAGTGTAGTTTTCCTGCCTGGAAACCTGGAGCAGATGACAAGTACTCTCTGCTCCTTGTGTTCCTCTCCTGTAACACCCTTCGTCTCTTCAGGAGGCTCTCAGTGCTGAGAGCCTACCCATGAAGTCACCTCCCTAAAAAACAACCTGAGACAATACTCTTTAATGCACTAAGCACGATACCGTTAATCTTCATTTGCTTGCTAAATTACCTTTGTTTAATTAAGAGGCTCCTCATGGTGCCTTACATGGTCCCTTAAGGTTGACTCATTGCAGGCATAATTGCATAATTTAATCCTTTTTTTTATAAAATTGCTCTCTTAGCCCTCTTGTTTAGTAATTAAATATAAAATGGTATTAAACCTACCTCATTTTTGGTAGGCAGTTTCCCATCCTTCCACTGGATCTCTGCACCCTTGGGTAGCCAATTTTGGCGTGGTTTCCCTGCTGGCTGAACTGTTTTCTGTACTGGCTGTGTTACAGAGTGAAACTCTGTTATCAGAGAGGCTCATTATCTCTCACGCAGTACATGTATGCAGCACCCAGATATTGTGCACGTAAAAAAACCCCAGCCAAAGCCTCTACAACAAGCGAGTACTGACAAGTGGGGGTGGGAGAGGAAGAGGGGAGGGGAGGAATGGACGAGTGACGTGGCTTCCCAGGGCGCTGGGGCTGGCAAGCGCGTGCTGCTGCTGGTGGCCTCCACAAAAGGACTAGCAAGTTGCAGCATGGACTTCCTCTAAGATCCATCAACTGAAATAGCAACTTGCAGTGCTCTCAGCAGGAGGAAAACACGTTCCACCATCTTGATTNCGCGTGCTGCTGCTGGTGGCCTCCACAAAAGGATTAGCAAGTTGCAGCATGGACTTCCTCTAAGATCCATCAACTGAAATAGCAACTTGCGGTGCTCTCAGCAGGAGGAAAACACGTTTGACCATCTTGATCTTCTGAGAAATGGTGTGACAAACCGAATGGTAAAAGCCAAACCCTTCAAACCCCAACAAAGCACAGACTTTGCTGCCGATGCTTTCCAGTGCAATCTGGTTTTGCTTCCTCCTCTCTGTCTTTTTTTATCCCTTTTCCTTTCTCCTGAGCCACAAGGAAGAAGAAAAGCAGAAGTATCAGGAACACAATTTGCAGGGGTGATGTGAACCACCAGGGAGTATGTATGTTGTAATTCACTCATTGTAATTGCGGTACATTGCTGGAAGAGAAAAAAAATAATTTCTGTAAGACTTCAGGTGTCTGCAGCAATTCCATCGAAACACAGGTGAGAAGTGACAGGTGGTTAACCGGGCAGTTTGACAACATGTGCTGTCCCCCAGTAACATCTGGTTGTGCAGACAGATGTACTCCACCACGAGACAGATCTCAGCTAAGCAGCCCCTCTGCTTTGTTTCTCTTTTGCACTTGCTAGGCAGTCTCACGCCAGATTTCAGCGCTGACGTCTGCAATTTGCAGTCCTCTACTGCAGCCGGCGGCACTGTGGTAGTGGAGGGAGGGAGCCCAGTTTAGGAAGAGATCACAGATCAAATACCTCTAAGTCAAACAGGACCAAGGATAAACAGCTGTGCCTGCATACAAATTATCCTTGTGCCATCTGACCTAAAACTTGTACACAACCATGACATTTTGTCTGCAACCCTGCCCGAATGAGCACCACCTGGTCCTGCAGCATCCCTCCACTGCTCGGTGTGGGTCCTGCTGCAGCTCGCCCCGATGCAGCGACACAGGCTGGAGCATACGCCAGTAGATGCAGCTACTGTCTTTAACGTAGTGTACTGCAGATCTCCAAACCCAGTCAAGACATGGATTTGTCAGACACAGGCATTATTTATGGACACATTATAAAATGTCAAGCCTGTCTAATTTCACTTCACAAGCTGTTTCCAAAATAGTAGTTCCAACTTCTGGTACTGATGGACAAACCTCCAAACATTGCTAAGATTCTGCAGCAGATGAAGGCATCTCCCTCTCTTTTGCTCTATTTGCAGGCAATGCCTTGAGAGGTCGCACTGAATCCTGCTGACAAGGTATGCAACTACCCGGTTGTTAACCTGGGTTTAGATGGTTGAAAAAACAACGTTTTGGAATGGTTGCGAGAGCAGAATCTGCAATTGTGTCCAAGTGGCTCCAGTCGGCAACATTTTCCAGAAGTTCAGCGGTGTGATTTGTCAATATTATTAGTCACTTGGGCTCTGTGGAAATGATGTCATTTCGTTAGCGACCGTGTGCAATTAATTATTGTATGTCCTTTTTTGACTTACTGGGAACCGGGGTGACCATCCCAGTGCAGCAGACAGGAAGGGAAGAATGTGAATAACTGTGTTTTTAAAGCAGTGATTCTAGAACTATCTTCTGCCTGATTTATTTCCAAGCTTTCACGGTGCTTTGGAAAGCGCCTGAAGTGTAGGCGTTATGTGCAGTTCTCAGAAATTAAGCTGCTGGAATGGGAGGGTATGGGCTCTGACTGACCAGCAAGGAGGAGGTCTGTAATCCACCAAAAGCCGGTGCAAAGACAAACAGATCAGGAAACGTGTGAATAAATGCACTTAGAGGTACGCTCACAAAACTGAAATAAGTAGTGAGGTTAATGAGTGGACCTCAAATTCCTGTCTGCCTTATGTTTAAAGTAATGAATCAACTGCTGATGCTGGCTGGTCGCTGGAGGAAGGGGGTAGTCAGAACAAGATGCTGCAGCAGTTGGATGCGCGTGCAGACACACGCGCATGTGGGCTGGGAGGGGGTTCCCTGCATGTCCGGCATCCATGTGGCGTCAGGAGCTGTCAGGGGAAAGGCAGAGCCTCTAAGGAGCAGCCAGCATACACGGTTCTTTATTGCCAGCTAGGGGATGCCACCAACAGTTTAAAGTCAACACATTTTTCCATCTACAATATCAATCTCTATCCTTTGCCTGGCTGTGGCTAAGACGGCGGGTTTGGTCTTTATGGAAAGGTGTTCGCTGGAGCAGCACCCAGGTTTTCAGCGTTCGTTGGAAAGGCTTTTGGAAGACAAGAATGTTTCTGGCAGAAAATAAAATGGTTAAAGCTGACGAGGACATTTCTTATGAACAGAAAAATACATCAACTGGGCTTGCGTTTTTTTTAAATCAAGTGCAGTTCCTATTGTGATCACTAAGTGGTGAAGTTCAGCTACGAGGACTTCATTACAGGCTCTGCAAGCTTATGGAGAGTTCTGTTAATCTTTTGCTTCTATGTTGTAGCAGAGCTAAGGTGAGGACACCCGCAAAGCCTGGAATTAATCCTGACATCCCTACATAGGTCACTCTCATCCTGCTCGTAGGCTTTGATGCAGAAGTACATAGTTTCAGCAAATCTTCAATGTTTTTTAAGTTTTGGAAGGTATAAGAGGCTGACAATGAGAAATTCAACATTTGCTTGCAAAACTCAATTTCAAGGCTGGCAGTTTCTCCTATGACTTGGTCCAAGGCCTTGCTCCACAGCCTTTCGGAGCTATTTGCATCGCTTAATAGCTTAAAAATGTTCTGGCAAACCTCACAGGAATCATTTTTCATTGATTTTACATTTTAGCCAGGCCAGAATGCCCTTCCAGAAATCTTGCAGGAGAACACAACTATGTTGTATGTGAAATAACTTAAGGGAAGGAAAATTAAATGTGATGGTACCCCAAAGGAAGAAGACAACAGACTGAAGCGATTGCAGCTTGCAGAGTGACAAAGGAATTGTTGAACCTACTCAAAAGAACATCCAAAATGCTTCTTTGAGGAATACTGATGCTTGAGCTGTTTCTATTTTCAGGTAATTAATTACTGCTTGGGAGAAGAGATGGAACTGTGTATGTGTGAGCATGTCCTAGAATTTGGTTTTATCGCATTATGGTTTGAGCATACAATGTTGTGATATGGACGTTGGCTTCCCCCAAGATATTTGCATGATTCAAGGTTAATCTCTGCAGCAATTCGACGAAAAGAAAACATTTTTAATGCAACCATAGTCATTTGGAGTATTAAGCATTTGCAGAAATGTAAGCCACCTAACCAGAAAGCAGAAACACGAAGCTCAGTTTACCAGTGCAAGTTTGATTAGCAAATGAGGTCTCGCTGGCTGGTCGTCCCACCGCACGGTGCATGAGCGACCTGTGGGCTGAGAATTTTCTTGGTTTCAGCAACGTGATCACAGCCAGAACAAAAAGAGAAACACGAGCATAAAAATGACAAAGCAAAAAGGCACAAAACCAATGACTCAAACCAGCTGTGTGAGCTATTTTTATGTGATCTCATGTGAGGGTGGAGAGGAAAGGCTGTTCTTGCAGGACGGCAGCTCTGTCTTCCAGAGGGATGGGGCTAGGGAAGGAACATGGATCTGCAAAGATGGGGGGCAACCTCAGTGGAGGAGAGCGGAGATCAGGACTCTGCTTCTTCCCCGAGGCAACGTATGACCCAGGCCTTGGGTTGGGCACTTGGCTTACTCTGGTCTCCTTGCCAGCAGCTCCTAGGTGTCCGCTGCTTTACACGTGTGGTGCAGATCCCTAACTGAGTCTTCTGAAGTACATGCTGGGGACATTTGTACTACTCATTGCAGAATGACTATTGACCTGAGCTCAGTTCTCCGAGCTCAGGTCAGAGCCAGGGTGGCCTGTCCTCCTGCCTGCCACAGACGTTGGGTGCTCAGCCAGCTTAGAAATCTGGACTTGTATTTAGGCATTTGCAAAAAACTAACCTTATGGAAAAGGCACTTGTGAAAAACCCAGTCTTGTAACCCTGTTACCCCTGTCCATCTAGCAGCCCGGCTGGGAAATCTTTGGTTTCTGGCTCTGACATTTGTTGTCATGTCCCCTGAAATTTTTATTATTCAGCTGAGTGCTGGAGCAGAAAGGAGGGGTTTACGAGTTTCTTCTTACCGTATATGCAGAGAGGGGGAATGTCCCTAGAGAATAGCAAAATGTATAAAAAAGAGGAAGCCATGCTCAATGGATCAGTCACTTGCTCGTCTCACTGATCGCACAGCTAAGATGATGGTCGCTTGTCTGCTCCTCTCCAGCATCTGGACCGTTGTGTCAGGTAACCCTCTTGTCTGTCTGACTGTCTGTATCGTTATCATAACAGCGTTGGGGACCTTGGTGGCCCAGACATCTTGCTGCTGTGCTGCTTGGCACTGCAGTCTGCCCCTTCTCTACCCACATTGGGGTGAGCCTGGCGGTGAGAGGGCACTTGTGGCACTGCACGTGACTGCATCGCTGGCATGGGATTGCAGGCATGTTGCTGCTGCTTGCATAGACAGCATCCTTTCCTTAATGTACCACCGGTGCATTTATAAGCTGCAGACAGATGTACAAATGTATTTACAATTTACAAATCATAAACTAGGCAAATGTCCAAACACTCCCAATGATCCATATGAGTGAAATTTGATTTCAGCTCCTGTTGTGGCTGGGTTTGAGTCAGAGTATGGCACAGATTTGCTTTAGCCAGGACGGAATGATTTGTAGTGACAGACACGGTGCTTTTAGGTGTCCACTCAGACCATTAGAAGAGTGGGTGTTTTACATTTGGTTTTGTAATTAAAAATCATGTAGAAAAGCCTGAATTCTCTTCAAAATATCTTCCATGGTCATGGTTTGCATTCTGCCCATGGCACTACTGAGCTCTGAAAAGCAAAAAGACTAGCACATCTTCACAGCTGGCTTCTTGGTCTCCGGCAGAGATCTGCCTGGCCATGGCCACAACCACAGAGGGGGTAGGACCTGAGCGAGCTGCGTTGGGCGAGTTAGACAAGTATCCTTCTGGGCGCTGCTGACAGCATTACTCATCTTCAAAATCTGCAAAGATATTTCCCTTTCTTGTAAATTGAGTTATATGTTCTCAGTGCTGTAACTGTGCTGGCTGATATCTCCCTTCCCATGCTGATGTTAGCAAACTTTAAAAACTGTTATTCTAAGAGGAGTGTGGAGCTGAGCTGCCAATCCTGGGAGCATCCGATTCACTTGCCTGGCCCCTTGATAGTTTTTCCACATGTGTCTTTGATTTGGAAGAGGAGACTGATTTTTTTCTTTTCTTTTCTCTGGAGACCTTTAATACCATGGCATTTATGCCATGGAAGTTTTTATCCGTGGGCCTTCAGCAGGGTCTCATCTGCTTCCCAGCTGCACAACCTCAAGCATGAGACAGGAAGACAGATGCAGTTTGTTTCCAGTCCTCCCTGCCTTGCATTTTTATTTGTGTTTTCTGGTCTCTTGTCAGTCTCTGACAAGTATGGATGCGTGATGTGTAGTGATACACGTAATAATTTTTAGCAGCTTTACTGGTTTGCTTGTCTCTGCACAGCAGGAGGGCCCAGAGAGTGGTAACGTGCTGGCAGCTGTTTGGGCATTAGCACAGCTGAACCTTTAGGGAACTTCTTCACGGGTGCCCATGGGATAACGGTCTTAGCAGACAGAAACCAGTCACTCTGACACCAGAGTTGCCTTTCTGGGTGGCTCTCTCTGCAGCACAGGTACCAGGCTGGTGAGACATTTCATGAGAGTTGTCAGGTCCAGTGAAACTCTCAGGGCCATTCTTTTAAGCTATGTTTTCATTTTCTCCCTGGGTAGAGGGGCAGAGAAACTCCCCAGAGCTGCTCTGCCCGGGGATCAGAACGAAGGGCTGGGGGGGCCTCCGCTGGGGTAGGGTCGCAGAAGAGTGATAAGAAATGCTGAGTGCAGCACCTGCTTCTCCTCCAGGCTCCGTGCAGGTTATGCACAGCAAGGTCCAGTCTGTCCGGGCAGGAGGAAACATAACTTTTTCGTGCCAGTTGGTCACAAAGGAAGACGTGCTACAGGTGACCTGGCAAAAGGAGATGGATGGGGCTGAGGACAACATAGCGACTTACAGTACAATGAACGGCCAAAAGATAGCGAAGGGCTACGTCGGCCACGTGAGCTTTGCCCACAGTGAGTTACAAGCCTCGGGCATCTCCCTTCATGGAGTCACCCTGCAAGATGAAGGATGCTACAAATGCATCTTCAACACGTTTCCCTCGGGGGCTGTCACCGGCAGAATGTGTCTCGAGGTTTACGGTAAGGCATTGTAATCGCCTATGGGCTGTCATCTGAGGACCAAGTTGTTTTCCCTGGGAAAAACCTTCCCTGACCACTGGTCATTGCTAAATTGCTGAGGATAAAGGTGGCTCAGCTTCCTCCCTGACTCTCCCTCCCTCTCTGGTTTTACCTCTGATGGGAAACCAGCACTCAATAGTTCTTTAATTTTCTTCCCCTTTAAGTCAACAACAGTGAGGTTCAAAAGCTGACGCGTAACCCATGACTTCCTCCAAGTTTCCCTGGCCCTGGTGCTTGCTGCAGCCATGAACACCACACTCCTTTGCTTCCTTTCACTGCTGCTCTTGCCTCCTAAGCCTGGAAATCAGGCACTTTTTTTCTTACTCTGCCTTTGGTCTTCAAAAAATTAAAAGTATTCAAAAGGCAGAGATGCATATGCATGACCAGAGTATCTGGAAGCTGATTTTGAAGCTACAGTAAAAATGACAGTAGTTAGGCTGGGCTCAGGAATAGGATGCGAAAAGAGAGATTGAAATGCAGAGCAGCTCGTGGCCCTTGCCACACGAACATCTCGTGCAGGTCAGTGTCAATTAACTTCAAGAAGAGAGTTGAAACAAATCATGAGCAATGTTTGACACCTCCATATGAAATTATCTGCCAGCAAGTATAAGCTGAAGCATAAACCAATAGATGAACTCAAAAGGAACAAGAGTGAAAAGCTGTTTATCTTTTGAGGGAGGGTCTTGGTTTTCTGCCACTGAGAAAGCTGGGACATTAAACACACCTTGAGGACACCCGGTCAGCTCCCGACTTTCTCATCATTGACTGTGCTCCGGGAAAGCTGGCCAAAGATCGTGTCCCATGTAGAAAACATCAGTGTCTGGGACCTGCCGCTGGTGGTATGACCCTACAGAGTATTTTGTTTATCCCTGATACCTTCTGCTGACAAAGACACAGGCACATGCCCACACACATACTCACGTGCCAGGAGTCCCCGCGTGGGGAAAAAGATGCCCCGGGCTTACAGAGGAAAGACGACTTAAGCAATAGGGGAAAGGAGGGGTAAATACAAGGGAGAACCAAGCCTGGAACAAAAATTCTTTTTCCTCTCTCTCAGGAAAGCTCCTAGGGCAGAAAAGAAATTAGGAGAAGTTTACTCAGTATTTCAGATATTAAGAGGAAGGTGTTCCTAAAAACACCCAGCCCTGAGTCATTCAGAGGGTAAACCCTGATTTATACATTACAGGAAAATATGGAAGTGCTTTTCAGAGGGATCCCTTTCTCGTTTATTATGTAAATATAAACACAGAGGTAGATTTGTTTTGTTGGGTTGGTTTGGTTTTTTATCCAAGAGGGGGAAAAATTTCCCCAAATCACCAGCCTTGTGGCTATGATTCATCCTTTAGCAGAGCTCTACTTTAAAAAAAAAAAATGTTTTTCTGCTGCTACACACACTCTGGTGAGCATCTCTTCCTGCTTCCCAGATGAAAACCCATCAACTGAGAAGGGTTTCACTTCTTTTTTTGGGCAGGCATGAGCCCGCTGCACCAGCGCAGGATCGCGGGCCATTGCCAGGGGCTGGCTCATGGGGGTAATGGTAGCCTCCCTGAAACATGCTTTATTGAACGCGTTCTGAAGGGTCACCATGAATAAACTAAATTTTGGCACGGTGACAGAAGATTTGGATTCACATAAGGCATATTTAATTGAAACTAATTTATGTGATGCTACTTAAAAGCCACAGCCCTACTGCGTTATTCCTCAACTCATAACGATGGGAACAACTTGCCTGAACAAGCCCAGAGGTTTCCCCAGGCTGGAGTGTGAAGCCAGCAGGAAACTCTCAAGGCTAAGGGAATCAGGAGAAAGTGAGCAAGCTGGAGTCACCAGCTGAAAATGAAATGCTGCCATGTCTTTGCCCTGAAGAGGGGACTGCCAGGGAGTTTACAAGCTGGTAATTGCCCGATTACAACAGCCTTCGCAACAGGGGCTGTTCCAGCACACGGGCACCGTCGCTGCATGACATGGGGAAGTGGAACCACGTAAGAACTGGATACAACACTGAACAAACAAAACAGGTATGACTGGAGGAATCTCATATCTGACTGGCTGAAAACAGCAAACCCAAGAAGAAGCAGAAATTTCCTACCCTGTAGCAAAATCCATTTTAGAACAGAATAGTTTCAAGTGTGCTTGGCGGGTCTCTTTTGAACAGCCTGCTCCCCTTCCCCTTCCATTTTGCTTTGGAAATGTTTTGCCCACATTCATCGCCACAGAGGATGACAATGAAACCCAGGAAGGGGATTGAGTGAGCAGGTACAGAGAGAGTTGCATATGCCACACGAGAATGGGCAAGACTTGCGGGGTCACAAAATTCCCCGGGCATTTGCTGGGCCATCATCGGAGACCTTCTGCCTTCGTCGTACCTGGCACCATTTGCCTGGGAATCTCGAGCACAGTGGAGAAATGCCTTCGCTATTTCTTAGACAGGGAAACCGAGGCACGGTGCTGCTGGTGAACACCCATACAGTTGGAAAAGGCTTTCTGTCATCACGGGGCATACTGTAGTTCCTAAAACTTTTTGTCAGTCTCTCAGAGACCGATGTTGGGCTTTTAAACATGAAAAGCACATCATGACCTGACAGTCCCCCTGTAATTAGACAAGGCCGTTACAGACAATCAAAGCTGATGTACTTCACTAGAAAATCCCTTCTTCCAATACTTGGAAACACTGCCACAGTTTGAATTTGGGACCGTTTGCATTACTGCTCTGCAAGATCTTCTAAAGCAAGTACTTGCACACAACATGTCTTGCGGGTTTTTTTTCACTGGAAACAAATATTTTGAGGAAAGGCAAAAGAAGCAGTCAACATGGACACATGCTAACAAACAGTGTAGCAGGACTTTACCGCAAAAGCAAGTGCTTACAGGTTTTGGCTGTGCATCTATTACAGTCACTTGCTAAGGGGAAGCTCAACCCTACAGGATTTTTTTTGCGATGATAGTCATTCCTTGGGGTCCAGTGTGGGAAGACAGAGGACTGCTTAGTCAGAAGAAGAGTGCGTATGGAGTGCATGTCTTTCTGCCAAGATACTGAGCAATTTTTCTCGTCCCTTCCGGGAATATCTCTGACAACTCTCCATTACTGCTTTTGGATGTCGCAACCTAATATTTGAAGTTAATGCTGTGGGTGGATATGTTATTTTTATGCATCCCGTGAGCGAAAGAAGAAGTTCACAGATCATTTATTGATCAAAACATAAACTGTTTGTTACACTTGTATTTTCATACATGGGAGATTTTGAGAAGTTCCAGCTGAAATTCCCCTACGACACTTTTCTTGTTGCTCTCAGAGCAACGCTAATGGGTTTTATCAGCTCTGTGGTATTTGAGTTTCTATCTATGGGTGATGCAAAAAATGAGAAATACCCACTTTTTTTTTTTCTAGGCAGGCACAACCATAGTAAATAAATGAAGTCTAACCATAAACAGAAAAAGCAAACCTGATGGAATACAATGTCTTACTTCCACCCTCTGACAGTTCTGGCTTTGAGGATCCAGATAACCTCATGAAGTGCATCTGGAATTGTAAGAGCAGGTTATAGGTGCTGTTATGCATCTGGCACAAGCCTTTTACCCCTTTCACAGGATCATTCAGTGTCTTCTACACCTCATTCATATGCAAATTTTTTTACCTCCCAAAAGGAAAAAGAATCATTTTTTCCGAAGAAGAATAAACAGATCTTTTTTGTTGTTGTTTAGAAGTAGGATCACTCAATGATAGTGATATGTTTGCTAGTTGTGGGACAATAACTAATTTCAGCATAAATATTGTGCTGACCATTGTAATTTACCCATGGAGTACTACTAAATATAGTAAGAGACACTTTTTTAATCAGAAGGTATTCATATTCACTCAGACTTGAATGAAACCAGAATTGCCACTGCGCTTAAATGGTTAAAAAAGGTAATATTCTTGGAAACGGGCAGCTATAAGTAGAGTGTGGTTTAGACCCCTACGCCATCAGCACATGTGTTGAGGTAGAAGGCAGACTGGTGAGCTGCCGTGTGGGAACCTGTGGATTGCACTCCCAAATGGAGCCACATGCCTTTATAGATCTTGGCCTGAGAAAACTGAGCTAATTAGACCAGCTTGGAGCAGGGGCTTGAACTAGATGACCTCCAGAAGTCCTTTCTGACCTAAATTATGGTATGATTTTATGGCTGAGGAATAAATAGGTGATTTTCCACAGGGATAGATGTGTTCTTACACGTTCAGATCTCCCCTGGAGCTCTACGCAGGTTGAAAACAGCTTCCTGCACTCCTCCGCTTTCCTTATTCCTTGCAAATACAGTTCACATAAATAGGAATCAACAAGCAGGCTTCATGCGAGTGAGTAAGCATGAATGATGCCTGTAGTTCACCCTTCTTGCTGACTAAGGCTAAATGTGACAGCATCTGCAAATCTCCTAGGGTGAGGAGGAGTTCACAACAAAAGATCTTTAATGAAGGCTTTGAGGGATACCATAATACCCTCAAAATCTGACATCAGAGGGAAGAAAGTTGTACAAGCACAAAACCTCCACAGGTGAAATCCTGTGGTGTAACCACATACAAATTCACTATTACTCTCTTGCATAAATAGATGCATTTAGTCCTTTGGTCCACAAGCCTGCACATCTCAGACAGTATAAACCTAATCCTGCAGATACATTCAAGGGAAAAGAACAAGGATTTTCACTTGTTGGAGCAGTTCAGCCCTTTCAGGGAGAGGAGGACCTGTGGTTTCTCGGTTTCACTACCTGTTGCTTTTTACTTGTCCATAATCACCACTTCTCTGCTGGGGTGCTGCACTGCTGCTGTTAGTAACAGAACTGAAACACAGATGCTTTTACCCTCTTATCCTTTGTTTTTGCCAAGCTCTTGATTTCCAGACTGTTGCCTGATCACTTTCATGTTTATTTTCTGTTATTCACTGCCGAGGCTTTGGGGACAGAGGGAAGCAAGATTAGATTGTAGAATCATAGAATGGTTTGGGTTGGAAGAGACCTTAAAGATCATCCAGTTCCAGCTCCTCTGGCATGGGCAGCAACACCTTCCACTAGACCAGGTTGCTCGAAGTCCCATCCAACCTGGCCTTGAACACTTCCAGGGAGGGGGCAGCCACAACTTCTCCGTGAAACCTCTTCCAGTGTCTCAGCACTTGCCCTCCAAGATAACAGTAAATACAGATGCTCTTTGCTCAAACGTGAGCAGAAAGTTACAGATTTTCTCTCTGTGTGTTTACAGCCATCTCAAACCCCAAAGTAGAGGCTAAGTTTATACCCAGTCCAGACAAAGCTGAGGACTCTGAGAAAGTGGTGCAGATGAGCTGCTCAGCAACAGGGAAGCCAGCTCCAAAAATCACCTGGCACCTTCCTAGCATCCTGCAACAGAAACCGAGGGAGTACCACGTCAGACTCGACAACCAGACTGTGATGGTCATCAGCAATTTCACCCACGTTCACTCCAAAATCCTCCAGGAGTACCCCATCACCTGTGTGATCCAACATCCCTCTCTAAACACGACCCTCGTCCTGCCCACGGACAGCCTGGTACAGGGTCAGTATGCAACAATACTCCTGGCTTGGAGCTGGGAGGAGACTGTGAAATGCCTCCGGGGGTAGATCAGGAAAGTCTTCCAAGAGTCAGAGGCCAGGTGGGGAAGGCATGTGGAAGACCAGCCAAGGCTAGGCTGCGGAGGGACAGGGGAGGTGCTGAGAAGCATCCAAATACCCTGGGCGATGGCATACAATGTCTTACCGCCCACCAGGTCCCCTACACGCCGTGATGTGTCCCAGCCTCCCTGCCTCTGCCAAGGACTCGCAGGGTTTCCCTGTCATGTAGCCTGATGCACCAACAGGACGTGTCAG
Organism: Steatornis caripensis; assembly: GCA_013398225.1. Classification (NCBI taxonomy): domain Eukaryota; kingdom Metazoa; phylum Chordata; class Aves; order Caprimulgiformes; family Steatornithidae; genus Steatornis; species Steatornis caripensis. Next base: position 646,476 of record VZSC01018226.1, on the reverse strand, counting down.
CTTTGGGCAGCTCAGAGGGGCTGGGTGCTGCACCCCCAACTGCAGCATCAGACCCCAAGCTCAGGATCACTTGTGGTGCCACTTGTGTGAGTGCTGGCATGTGCTCCCAGCACCCCTATCCACCCCATCTCACCCTGGGGACTGGTCAAGGGATGTCTGAAAGAGGTTTGGGGTTGTTTTTTTCCTTCATGCACAAGCTGAGTACCTGCTGCTTTCCCCACAGGTCTGGACAGCAGCGTGGCACCTGCCATTGCCATTGCCGTGGGAGTGCTGGTCCCCCTGACTTCCCTCCTCCTTCTCGCCTGCCTCCTCTGCCACTGCCTCAGGCACCTACGTGACCCAGAGAGAAACCCAGTCCGGCTGGGCTGGGTAGGTCTGCCTTTTCCCAGGGTGCTGCAGGGCTCACCCCCACCGGTCACAGGACCTAACTTTGGGACCCAGCTCTGCCCGGACACCTCAGGGCTGGCTGCGTGCTGCCCAACCCAGGCTGCACCCAGGACAGAGAGGGACGAAGGGATCAGCCCCCAGCCAGACAGCTGGGTAGAAGCACACTGGGAAGGGGAAACTTGAAGGTGCCCAACAGCGATGACAGCTAGAAAATATTCACTTTCTCAATGACAAGATATGCTGTGGGGGAAGCATTGCTCTATTACTACATTGATGCACAAAACAGTTGTGCAAGCACTGGCTGTACTCTTGCACCATTCTTCTACATCTCCTAAAATAACGTCCCTCCAGCATGGCTAGTGCAGCTCATGGAGGAAGCAGCTTTGAGGATGCGTTTTAAACAAAATGGGGTCTTCAGAGGAAGAGCGTGTCTCTATGCAGAAAACCCAGGGTGCTGCACCAGCCAGGGGCCAAGGCGCTGCTGGTTGTCCACCGAGGCTGTCGTGGCAGAGGGGGTGAAGGAAGCAAGCTCTGGGTGGGGGTGAACTGAGCGAGGTGGCGTCGTTTCAGAAAACCACAGCCCAGATTTGTGCTGAAGGCATATCAGCCTCCTCACGGGATATGCCCAGAGTGTGCACCCTTCCTTTAGATGGGTGTTTTGAAGACAAAAAGCAGTGGAAGGAAATGCGTTACGTCTTCTTCCATAGGCACCATGCCTCTAGGTCCAAACTGGAGCCTGCTAGGGGGGTTGCAAAGGGCAAACTTTAGTCTCCCCTCACATAGATATGCAAGGACCGATTTGGTAATGCACACAGCCTGGATCTTTACCCCTGCGATTAAAATATCCATGTATTTTGAAGAAGGAAAAAATCCCCAACAACCTCTCTTCCATTAGGTCCTTCCTGCTTGTACCAAGGCCAAGAAGTGTGGGCAGTACAGAGCTGCGGGCAGGCAGGCTCCGGCAGTGCCCCCCAGCCCCGGCACGGCGCTGAACACCTGAGCAGCTGCCCACCCTACACGTGCGAGAGAAAAACTTCTTACAACGGGACCCTGAGCTTCCAAGCAAACCTGCTGTGACTTCACTCTAAGAGAAATACAAAAAAAAGGACATTTTGTAATAGATATTTATTTATTTTGTTATACTGTAATATTCCGTTTTGTAGAAAAAAAGCTGTAAAGTATTTATTATTTGAGACGCAGACTGGCTGCATGGATCTGCATAATGAAACTGATGTTTTGTACTTTCTGGGGTTTTGGAAGTTGTGTTTATTCCTTTCCGATATTTTAACATTGCAAGCTCAAAACCGGATAGGAGACTGTCTGAAACAGCGTGGCATTGTTGATGGGCCAAAGGAGACCCCCACCAGGAGCCGGGCTGCAGAAGGCCCGTGCACCAGCCTAGCGTGCTGCTGCGAGCTTCAGGAGTTTGAATGCATTCCCCAAAAAGGCACAAGAGATCAGGCCAAGACGGCAGCCAGCCTGAACTTGTAACCCAGGCACCACGAGGAACAGGCTTCAAGCCAGGAGTCGTGAGGGATGAGGAAGTTGCCAACTCCAACTTCCACTAGCCTTTCCTAGAAAGTAATGCAAAAGCGAAGGGCGCGCAGAAGTTTCCTTCTCCCCTCTTCTTTTCCTGTGGTTTCCATAGCCCCCTTCTTAATTTCCCTAATCCATCACAGCTGCCTCGTGTTTCCAGGCATCCCACCTGCCTGCAGGAGGGAGCAGGGAATTAAAAGGGCAGCTGGAGAGGTGGCATGGTGCCTTGGGCATTTTGTGTGTGCTGTCATGTAGTGGCAGGTGAGTGCAGTGTGAAGCAGGAGGCTGGTGGCAGGCTGGAGCGAGGGGGTGGGTGCATCGCATAGGCAGACGTACACTAGCACAGGGCAACAAGTGTTACTGATTGTTAAAATTCATTGCTTGTAGCCTGTAGGTCAGATCTGAGCAGTTCTCCTGTGATTACCTCAATCCTGCCCTGTGCCCACAAAGTCTTTCCCTGCAAAACCAGGGAAGCAGAAATCAATGTTCTCGGCTGGCGTGGTCTTGTGGGCAGTGTGAGCAGGCTGCCCTGACCTCTTGGCTTCCCGGAGCAAGTGCATGTCATCTGGTTTTTCCTCGCCCGTCTATTTCAAATGTGCACCCCAGGTGAATCAGGCTGAGTTGTAGTTGGAAAGCCAAGTAACCTAAAATGAAAGCAAGTGGGTGAGTTGAGAATGAATACACCCTGGTTTTGTCATGAAAATGCTTTGTTAGGGCCCCTAATGCTTAATAATAGTGCCGCTGGTGAGTGTGGGGAAAGGGGAACCTGCTGCAAACGTCACCATCAGGAATTTTTCTCCTGAGCCTCATGATTGTCAAAGGAGGAAGCCACATTTTGTCAAAGCTTTCCCGCCATTGCAGCTCAATTTCCCCCTGCTCTGAGGGGAAAGAGGCCAGAGGGAGAAGCAAGCAGGTTTTCCCCAGGAGGGTGGTTCATGGGCGGCAGGATGTGGGCAGGATGCGAGCAAGAGGGCAGAGCTCAGCTGCTGCTCCTCCTGAGCAAGCTGTCTGGTGTCAGCCCTGGCCACTCGGCAAGGTCTGTGCTTGCTCTTCAGGGGGGTTTTGGAGAGGGATTTTTTGTTATAGAGGGCAGTTTCCACTAATGTTTAGACTAACAGGCCTTTTTTAAAAAAAGAAAAAGAGAAATGAGTCTCTCACAGAAACAGAGAATCTGGACGTGGGTAATGAAAAGGGTATTCAGAGGGGAGAGAAAAGGCTGGCAAGAAACCTTTATAAGCATAGGAAGATTGCAGAGATTACCTACTTTTTTTTCTACAAGCTGATCACCTGGAGTGCGGGAAAGCAAGGTTTGGAGTCATGAAAATATCTGTTTACATGAAGGATTGTAATCTCTTTTAGTATTCAGCTGAATGTTGAATTGAGAAAAGCCTTTGTAGGTCTCTGCTTATGAGCATGATAGAACCAGAGACCAAGTGAAAGAGGAGGATGTGGTAGCTTGCAAGCAAAATGCTGTACAAGAAAAGAAGATGTTATAGATCTATCAGTCTTCTGTAGTATCAAAGTGAGAACAGCAAATTACATGCAAAGGCAGAATGTTTAAAACCGGTACGTGCATTTGCCTCCCTACTATACAATGCCAGCTACTACAATAAAATGCCATAAAGTGCTATATGCGTGGAGTTTGCCTTCATGTAGCAAAGGAAGGAATGTAACCATCTAGGCTATGTATAGTTAACTGGCTGTTAGCTGGGTGAAAAGAGTACGAAATAGATACAAACCACCTTTCAGTGAACAAACAAGCCCATGACTGAGGGGATCAGAAGCTTTTACTGCCGGTGAATAACATCCTAACTGCTGTTCTGAGGTTTCTTTGTGATTATCTTGTGCTTGTCTGTCCAATTTTCTCTGTTCGCAGTTTGGCAGTAATTCTTTGGAGGTTATATTTCAGATGGGTTTATTCAGATAATTAGTGTTTATTTTAATAGATACTATTTTGGCCATGA
>VZSC01018226.1:624181-635768 GCA_013398225.1 Steatornis caripensis | reverse complement strand
TGTGGAGTCTCCTTCTCTGGAGATATTCAAAACCCGCCTGGATGCATTCCTGTGCAACCTGCTCTGAGGGCACCTGCTTTAGCAGGGGGGTTGGACTGGATGATCTCCAGAGGGCCCTTCTGACCCCTACAATTCTGTGATTCTGCGAGATGCAAGTCTTTCTGATGGCACTCATAGTGGAGCTCAGCAGCATGGGGTAACACCAAGCTTTGCTGGTGGTGGTGGGGGGGGGAAAGCAGATGCTGTTTATTTCCAGCTCTGGCACCAGTGTGGTTGGTGGGTGGCAAAGTCATGTTGCTGGTTAGCAGCCAATTTGCTGTGGTTAATGATTGACCTGGCTCCCCAGCAGGAAATGAGGGAATGGTTCCTCTCTGGCTGGCCACTCCCTGATCCGCCTCCAAGGAGCACTTTGAAAAAAGGCGCAAAATGCTCAACCGTCCACCTGGGCATGTCAGCTGCCCTCTGAGGGATGCGGGGAAAGGGAGCGAGCTTTCACAGGCAATTGCTCCGTCTCATCGTGCTTTTTGCCTTGCTTTGCTGCACTGAAATCTGCCTGCTGCTGCTCTGCAGAGGCTGCCAGCTGGAGGAACCTGCAATGGGTGAGTGGAATGCCCCTTCCTTGCATGAGGTTAACTCTGGGGCAGCACCAGCATTTTTGGGCAAGCAGGGAGAGCCGGATGCCATCCTGACAGAAAAATATAATAGCTAGTAATCTGGGGGCTGGTCAGCAGCAAAATTGGGAAATGCAGGTTAGAAAGGGCGCAGGGCAGCTTGTCGTTGCAGTAAAGCTGTACGTTCAACTTGTGTATTACCTTTCTTTGTAAGTGTCGCTAAGCTCCTCAGCACAAGGGATGGAGCAGGTTTGCATTTCCAATGCACGTGTCTGGGTGGTGCACACTTCTGTTGGGAGAGGCTGGGGAATATCCTTCTGCAGCTGTTTGCACTGCCTCCCAGCTGCAGGCTACCATGGGCTGTTCTGCCTTCCCCCACACCCCTACAGGTGCCAGTGAGAGGAGAGTGTGGATGTTTTCAGGAGCGAGAGCTGCTTTCATTGGGTTCTTGCTGTGTGTTGGGTCCGCAGAGGACACCTCTGAGCTCCTGGGGACAAAGGCGAGCTAACAATAATGCACTGGGAAGAAGCAGGCAGTTGAGCCCAAGGCTCATGTTTGTACTTGCGAAGAAGCCTGCGGGCCCTTGTGTTCCCAATGTGCCTTCCTCCTCACCACGGGAAATGCGCAGCATAGGCTAATGATGTGACAGCCGCCCATGAGACCAAGGTGTCTGACATCTCCCAGTGCGCCACAGAGCCTCGTGGTGGAGTTCCTTGCTCCAGTGCTCTACAAGATGGGAATACTGTGACTGGATGCTTCAAGGTGCTATAGCCTTCCCCAAGTGAATTGCGTTTCCTCTTGCTCTGATTTTGAGGTTTGCTTTGTTCCTAGGGTTGAAGGAAGCTGTGAAATCTGATAGTGTTATTGCAGCAGCCCTTGGAGGAGAGGCAAATTTCTATTGCAACTTCTCGCTCTTGATGGATGTTTTGCAAGTCACCTGGCAGAAGAAAAATGGGTCTTCCTTCCAGAACATAGCCACATACAGCTCAAAACACGGGCTGAGGCTGATAGGGTCATTTCAGAAGAAGGCACGTTTCACCAGAGCAACCCTGAAGTTCTCAGCTATCACACTCCAAAATCTCACATTTGAGGATGAGTCCTATTACAGATGCATTTTCAATGTGTTCCCTCATGGCTCTGTCAGCAAAGATATGCGCCTCAACATCCAAAGTAAGTTTTCCACTAATACTTTCTCACTTTCTGGCACTCAGAACAGGTCTGACATAGTCAGGAGGTGGGTGAGGCATTATCCCCTCCACCGCATGGAGACTTTCCATGCAGCAGCATCTTGGTGGATAGACTGCAGAATTACCACACCTTTTCTCAGAGGAGGGGAAGGTAAATAAGCCAGGAGATGATTTTGGACGAGAACCCCAGTACAGAGAGGTGACCCGTCTAGCTTTGACCATAAGCCTACCACAGAACATAAAAGGTACCTTCTCTTTTCTCTCTCAGCAATTTCTGAGCTAACAGTCGAATATGATTCCCACCCGTCCACTGAGGGTCTGTTCACCGCAGTTTGCTCAGCAACAGGAAAGCCTGCCCCTAGAATCACCTGGCTGCATGACAGAGACCTGGATGAGTCCGCTGAAATACACCACATCCAAAACACTAACGGAACAGTAACGGTGGCAAACAGAGTTACCTTCTCTGCCAACCACTTCCGTGCCTTGACCTGCCTCCTTGACCACCCACAGGGAAGGAAAATGAAGGCAGTTCACCTGGGAAAAGGAAGGGAAGGTAGGCTGCGTTTGTATGGAGAGGTGTAGCATGTAGTGGGGACCACTTAGGAAAGGATATGCAATTTTAGCAGTACAGCTTGTACTTATGTAGGCCTCACTAGACATTTTTCTGGGGGTTCGGACCTCATGCTAGATGAATATTTCATTATTTAAACCTATCCAGAAGATTCCTCCCTGCGGTACCTCTCGGACTGTGTGGTGGGTGTGTGCATATGTATATCTAATAATTACGTAGATTTGTGTGTACATATGTATATATGTCTCTGTATGTTTATATTTCTACATAATCCCTGATTTAGAGCAGATGCATTCACCTTTCCAGCAGTATCCCAAAGCTGGAGGGTGTCGGCAGAGCAGGCCCCTGGCTGTTGAATGCTGGGGAACAACATTCTACATGGAAGATCTTGCAGGAGGGTATGTCTTGGGAAGGATGGGAGAATTTCTTCATGGTAAAACTACTTCATACAGAACGAGAAACACAAATGGATCAGGAGTAACAATACTGAGTTTTGGGTTCCTGCAATACCAGGCAAAAGTGAGACATTATTGATATTTCTTTAAAAAATAAAGTAATTCCTCACCTACCATGTTGTCACACTATTCCTGTCTCTTTTGCAAAGAATAAATGAGCACAAACTGATGAATGTTTCGCTTCAGTCCCAACCTCTGGAAGAGGATAAGAGAAACGTGTTGACATCCCTCTACGTTCTGTGTGAACTTATTGCTTTCTTTTTGTAGGTGTTCAGAAGAGTGTAATCATCATGGCGGTCTTAATAGCTGTGGCGTTCTTAATAATCTTGATAGATTGCGTCACGAGACTAACGAACAGAAAAAGGAAAAAGTGAGAATAATTTCTGTTTTCTTGCAAACGGCATGGTTTGCCTGTGTTCACCTTGCGATTTGCCTTTCTGTTTCCTATTGGTGTTTTTATACACTTGCCCTGGAAACTTATTCAGGTGGTAACAGCATCTTTAAAATAGCAAGATTCACTGTAAATACCAGGAGGTTTCTAAGCACTACGTGACTATTTAACGGGTGTTTTTCAGACTGAAGAAACATAGTGCACCCCGAACACCGGCAAAGGAGAAAGGCTTACATCAAGACCAAAGCAAAGAAGCCATAAGCCTGCACACGCCAAAGGACCAGCATGTTGTTTATCAAAACGAGGTAATGCAAACGTCCAAGGCTTCCAGTAATTATGCACAGCCTCCAAAAGCCTTGGCAACACTTAACAGGAACGTGACAAAACCCTTCCGTCGAGAGCTGGGGTCCGCTCCTGCTGCCATATCTTTACTGCATGGGACAGCCACACTGAGTAGATGACACCACACGTGCCCCATCTAACCTCTAGCAGGGCTGGGGAAGGCCGGGGGAGTGAAGGAGGAAAGTTAGTCAATGGTTATGTGGAAAGGCGTGCAAGAGGTACTGGAAATGCCCAGGAGGACAGATGGGAAGTCCCTTCTGGACAAAGGTGAGGGAGTGCTGCAGAGCTCAGGCGCCGTAACCAGCAGCCTCATGCAGAATTTTCCCCAGAAAAGCCTGCCCTGTCCTGCTGGTCACGCAGGCGTGAAGGTGCTCTGGAGGGCTGGTGGCATCCACAGGCAAAACCAGTAATTGACCACAGCTGGGAGTCATCCATACTAGGCAGCTTCCTATGACCTCCCACAGGTTCCCTGTTTTGCTTGCAAGCTCTTGCTAGTCCTGTGCTGTGAATGGGAGTCCTCTTGTCTTCTTGTCACTTCTCTCTGCCAGATAACGTAGAGCTTTGTTGTGGTTACCCACCACCATGCTGGGTCTTTTGCAGGAGCAGACACAAGGCTCCTCCCTTCACAAAAGGTTACTGGGTCTGAAGAGAAACTTGAAAGAGAAAAAAAAATGCAGGCGCTTGTTTTCAGAGGAAGTTGGGAACCTGAACAGCGACATCCACAGCACGTTCGAGAGGGGACCTGTTGGACTTTGCGTCAAGGGGCTCGGTTGCACGCCCATGGAGGAAGACAGAGAGGCAACAGTGGGTTGCCAAACAACATCCTACCCTAGCTGCTCACCAGCACGTAGCATCAGGCCACTAAAGGTCCATCTCCACAAGCCCGGAGGAGCACATGGGGCTCAAGGGCAGGTGAGGAGCCCAAACTTAAGGACTTGGAGGGAGGGGCACCTTGCCCAGGTGCCTCCTAGGGATGTCCCAAGAGACCCTCGGCCCTAGGGTCTTGGTGTGAAACACATCCAGAGGAGTCATCGGTGGAGCACCTTTCGAACTGAGGGGGGTCACTGCCTAAAGCGGTATGGACACGTGACGGGGTGCAAGGGAAAAGCATTTTGGGATTGCACAGGATTTATTATGGGATGCTTAGGGGAGGAACCAAAGGTAAGAAAGGGAGGAATGAAAGGGATTTGGGGATGGAGAAGCCTGGGGAAAGGGAGGGATAAAGAGATAAAAGGGTCTGGTCACATGTGTGCAGAAGGCTGATCAATATATTTGCCTGGCCATGCCCGGCACCTGGTTACCATAGTCTGTCCTGTTTTCTCATTAAACTCCATTTCTAAATCTCTTCCTGGGTGAGGGACCCCTTAGCTGGTGTGCGTGCATGTATGGGTGCCAGCAGCTGGGCCAGGACCACGAGCTGGCAGATGTGTGTTCCTGGGTGCCAGCAACTGGGGACACCTGGGTGAGAGAAACCAAGTGCCAGTCACCAGCACGGACCAGGGTGAGAGCACATGTGCCCCTGGTGCAGCACCTGGAGCAAGCACAGGTGAGCATGTGGGCACCAGCAAGGATCAAGCCAGAGAAGCTGGTGAGTAAGTGACGTGTCCCAGGACGCAGTTTGACGTTTCACAAGTCATCAGGTGGCAGGATCTGTGCTGCAGATGCAGCAAGACCGGTGGAACTGTACCAAGACCGGTATTTTGAAAAAAGTTATGCTTTTAAGGGCTCGAGCTGGAAAGCTTCCCCTCCAGCTGTCTGTATCGTCACACGAGGTGTGTTAGAAACGTTCCTCCAACGTTATTTGCAGAGGCTCTCCTAACAGCTTGTGCCATGGTGCAGCCTCAGCGCAGAGCACTTCTTTTATAATGGCAGAGTGCCCTCTAGTGGGAGATATCGCGAATGAAAGTGGAAAAGTCTCCATTTAATCTTCCATTAAAACAGTAACTCAGGAGTGCTATTTTTTTCTCTTTGAACTTTCGAATGGTCTTTTGGTATCGAGCAACCCTATCCCAGGCATCAAGAAATTACAACCGCTGTATCCAAAGACTTTCAGGAACAACAGGACAAAATGACTTTGAGCGTTGTCCTGTGGCAGACACTGACTGTGGTCGCTGGAAGGTGTTGAAAAGGACTTACCGAACGAACTGAGCGTTTGGTTTCAGTCCTGCCTTGCTTTCTCGGAGAAAGATCTCTTGCAAAGGACCAGGGAAAGAAAAGTGGAAATGTACCCAAGACTGCTCTCCAAGCTACGAGGCTGGCCTGTGATGGATAAAAGAAGGTGTGCTAGAGGACAAGCAGGAATGGCAGGCATTTGGTAGTACCTGGGAAGGCATCTAGGCTGCCAAAATCCTGCTGAAAAGTTCTGCCCAGGATTGCCTCCCGAGAGCACTTAGTTCTCTGCAGNCGAGGCTGGCCTGTGATGGATAAAAGAAGGTGTGCTAGAGGACAAGCAGGAATGGCAGGCATTTGGTAGTACCTGGGAAGGCATCTAGGCTGCCAAAATCCTGCTGAAAAGTTCTGCCCAGGATTGCCTCCCGAGAGCACTGAGTTCTCTGCAGCTGGGCTTCTTGGTCAACAGACCTTTAGAAAACAATCTCGGGCTTCTTGGCCAAGGGACCTCTAGAAGTCAATATCAAGTGATGCTTTAAACAAAAGTTGCTCAGCATTTAAAGGACAACTGTTCCCTGCATTCTGAAAATCCTGTGCTGCTTCAGCTTGCCTTGAAGCTTGTCATGCCACTTGCATGTAGGTTACAATGAGGGGCTTCAATTTGGCATTCCTTGAATGATGGTTTTCTGAAATTAAGTGCTCATTAAATTTGTTATTTGCAGAGAAATTACATGTGGTGTTTTTCCATGGTAGTCATGGACACGTATGTGGTCTTCAATTGTGGCTATGATTGGAAGCCATCAATATATGTGTATAAAAACAACAAAAGAGGCATGTGAGTTTAACTACAGCTTTTCAAAGATAACTTTTTTTCCCAGGAAATGGAAGTTGTAAAGAGAAATGTGCAGGCTCATTGCTGTGAGGTAGTGACCGGTGGTACTCCAGCTGAGCGGTTCAGAGTCTGCTGAGGCAGGGGGAGAGGAATGGTCTCACCTCTGTACTTCTGGCAGCAAGTACATGATTTATCACCAGTGCAAAATTGTAATTTATCTAACAGTAAAAAGTTAGTTTTGGTGATTGAGAAGGAAAAATGAAAATGTGATGGAATGCACACTGATATGACTTAAACAAAAAAATAGGCAGAAAAAGTCTCAGTTTTTCCAGAACATCTCACTTGAGTGCTTTTTCAAAACAGTCCAGTACTGAATTTCTGTGGGGCAGATTTTTTTCACTGCTCTGCAGATAGGAGTTTAGAAGTGGTCTTTTATTCTTCCTGATGAAATGGAATAAATTGTTTCTTTCAGTCCTAGTAACTGTGGTGTTTCCTTTCAGAAGGAAAACCATTACCAGTTTTAGAAGCAAAATAAAACAAAAAGCTGAGCCCAAAGCTGTCCCAAAGCCAGCCTCACTAACAAGACCCAGATAACATGCCCAAGCTTGCTTTTAGTGTGACTGTCTCAAGAGCTGAAGGAGACTTTGTGGAAAGACGGAAATTAATATCAAAAATTGTAGTGACTGTCTCACTTTTTTTTTATGAAATATCCTTCTTTCCTGACTATCAAACTGATTTTTCTCCCAGTTACTCGTCCCTAGGAAACTAGAGTTTGCAGCGTCTGGTGTGCAACTGTATTTGTTAGTCTGTGTAACATGCAGCACGCCTCTGAGAGCGTCCGTACAACCAGTGGTACCCACAGCCCCTGGCTGCCAGCATGCAGAGAAGAGGAACGTAAATGGAGGTCTGTGAGAGAGGCATGAACAGTAATCAACACAAAAAGACGAAGTTTTGCTGGGAAATGAGAGAAGGGAAGAGAATGTGAGTTTCGGCATAGATATCTTAGATGTGTCAAAGATACGCCGCTGTGTGATACCCGACACTGCCCACCCCATCTTGTCAAGTCCATCTAATACCAAACTTCCTTTTACAGTAAAGTTTGAACTTAGGTGTCTTCCATTTTACACAGCTATTCTAGAGGTGGGAAGCAAAGCAAACATGTAGAACATATCCATCCCTTTCTTACCACATAAAGGGACCCCAGAACTTTTCGGTAGTTTTATCTCCACTCACATGGTTAACTTTCTCTGCTGGGAAATGTGGTGCAGTTTGCGCTGGGAAAATTGGCCAGGATATCAAACTGTAGATCATTTAGCATTTGCTTGTTTTATTTAGAAGTAAGCTTGAGAGACAGAAAAGACGTGATTTGTCCACAGTCACGTGGTTGTATCAGTAGCAAAATGACAGCTGTTGGCAGATCCTCCGGACCAGGCTGCACCTCCTGGTAGACCTATTTGAGCATTCATGACTTGAGGAAGCATTGCTTGAATCTGGTGATTAAAGAGGATACATTAAGTTATATGAGCAGAACCTAACAGTCCTGATGTAAGCCTGTAGCAGGCAACATGCCCTGCAAAAGCTTAGTGGGTTTGCTTTTACTGGAATCTATGTCACTGACTCCAGTCATCCTCTAACGCTTCATTTTCTTTCCCTGTCAAGTAATGGCAACTTGCAACAGCCGTGTCATATTCTTTTCCTTAAATCTGTACAAGTTTCACTGGTTACTGGCTCAAATGATTCTGCTTAAAAGAGGTCATTAGTCCAGAAATCAAGGGAAGAACGAAGAAATATGTTATCAGCAGAGCGTGCCCACCCAGAAGGCAAAAGAAAGAACAAAGGACAGACCTCATTTGTGACAGAAGGGATTTCAGATTGCCTCTTCCACCAGCATACAGCATCTATTGCAGGAGAAGAAATGAAAGGAAAGGAACAAAGAACTCTCTGGATTTTAGAAGAAGAGGTCTCTACTTACTCTCTTTCGCACTAATTTCAAAGGCTTTGTCACTCCAGCAAGTCGGTGTCAGCTCGACCACCACCAGCTCTGGAGAAGGTGAGGTACAAAGAACTTTGCAAAACTCTGCAGAGATTGCTGAGCTGTGCCAGTTCCTTGTAAAAAAAAATGGCTGATGTGGGAGCACAGAACAGGGCAGAAAGGCGTTTTTGTGTGTTGTTCTTCTATGAATACAAACCTATTTTAAATTTTCTGCCATTGCTGGTCTGCCTGGAGCACTTCCTATTTGCCTCTGTCTGCCCTGAGGTTACCTCTGGTCTTCATCTACTACTTCAAAACTATCCTTTCTTTGCTCAGCTTTAGTTTCCTCCCTCTCTTCCAAAGCAACAGCACTCTTAATTTGCAGACTCTTTCATCATTTTCTTCTTTCTTCTTCAATAGGCTGGGAAAACTTACAGAAGCAGTAAAATTTGGGTAAACATAGTACTTCTCCACTTCAGTAGACGTGAGTTACAGGGCGAGCTAATATGAAGTATTGCTCAAGTCCCTCAAATATCCTCTTTATTGTCATGAAATAAGGGCAGGAATATGTCCCAGGGTCTTCCCTGCTTTTATTGCTTTGACGGCACAGGGCATTTCTACATAAATGTATTTTAAGCTGTTAAATGATAAAGGTATTTTAAGAGTTCCTGCTGAAATCCCCTCAGCTATAGTGAAGGCAAGTGAGCACAGGAGACTTGCTAACACAATTTTCCCATGCATAGAAAAATGTATGTGAGGGGTATAGCTACATCAGTCTCAAGAAGTAGTATTTTAGTCGCTGGAGACCTGACCTGCTTTAGCGGGAACCCGTTCTCTACTCAAAATAAAAAACGGAAGGCTGGCAGACTCGAGGCCTACTCATCGGTCCAAGGAGACACAAGAGAACATTGAAAAAAGGTAGTGGTGGAGCTTGGGCTCTGGTTTGTTGGTTGGCAGAGGAAGGGCACCACTAAATCAAGCATCGTGGTGGAGAAGATGTCTCCAAGGACAGCTGCATCTGGCTGGAAGAGCCACTGCCCTGATCCCCAGCCTCCAGCAACAGGTTAGAACTGGTCCGGTGGGGGCAATGGGACTTTTCTTTTTCGTAGGTCAAAAAGCACTGCTTTGTGCACTGAGGTAATGAGAGCAGCAGAACAGGCATGATTAACAGACGGGTGAGCCTGGGGTGACTCAGGAAAGGTGCAAACATCACCCTGTTCCTTAGGACAGTTTAATTCCAGTGCTTCAAATAATCCCATGTATCTGTGTCTTACATAAGAAAGGGTTTCTGTTTTCACGTGGGCCCTTGGCCACTGTATGGGCACCTTTGCCAAGTGATTTTGACAGGGAATTGAGACTGTGCCAAGTCTGATATTTTTCCCGTGAGCAATGATGTTTTAAAACAGGAAACCTTCTAGGGCCTTGCAGGAGAAATATTACCATTGGTATGAATGCCGTACTAACACGTGTGTGTGCGTGTGTGTGAAAGCAGCTGAAGAAACAGCAAAGAGCAGACACAGAACATCCTGTACTGATTGCAAAGGATGCTGTTTCTAATTAATCAAATCGAGAAATGGCTTGTTTCTGCCAAGCCTAGGACAAGCCTGATGATAAAACTACAACGGACGCAACTTGGCAGTGGAAGATCCTGTAGTCTAACAACAGGAAGATGGCAGCGAAATTGCCCTGTATCGCTCGTGCCACCCCTTTTCCTCTCAGCCCAACAGGAAGGTAGCAGCAAAAGCAAAAGACCACTCCCAATGACATAGAAGACCCATCTCAAAATCAGTTTCTCATCATGAATGAAGAGGAACCCAGAAGGTCCCGCCCAGACCCTCTGAACACCTACAGCTTGTGAGTATGAAACTGAGCATAAAATCAACTTGACTAGAGATTTTCTGTACTAAAATGATGTTCTCTTTCCATAAGATTGCCCACTGATTTTTTTATGCTAATTTCCTACAGCCTAACGTCAGGAAAAAAGGTGGGTTTTATTTACTCGGGCTGAGGATCCGGAAAAGAGGTGGAGCCTTGGTCTAGTACTCAAAATTCTGTTGTTGACTATTACTAGGCTATTGACTTGCTACTGGCAGTTGGTTATTACAGTTTATGGTAATTAAGAAAAAAACAACTACCAGATTGAGGAAAACCTTGGTACATCTGTTGTGCAACTTCCAGTGAAGCGTCACAGTAAAGAAGGTCAAGAAATTGATCTGGCCCGAAAAAAACTAAATACTTTTTGGAACGCTAAGTATTCGCAGTCTACTATCTGGATGGCGAATGCCACATCTCTTGGCTACTTTTTGTTGTTACTATTATTATAAATTGTATTATGATTATTCCATTATTTTCCTGCCTTTGGATTCTAGTTTTAGTGCTTTTTGGTAGCATGGAAGTCTTTAATAAGAATTCTTTTTTGGTATGACTGTCACTAGCCTCGCAGCAGGGTAAGGCCTGCTTTGAACCTGAGAGCACTTTGCTCTGCTGCACGCTGGGCTGCAAGCCAGGATTGCTTAGAAGGAAGCTCGGGTGTACACTGCTCATTCTCACGAGCAGCGTGGTCACCCATCCCGGAGAGCTGTGGGAACTAACTTTGTGCTCGCAGCCTCCTGTTGCCAAAACCTCACCGCGTTTCAGGGTGTAGCATGTTCTTGCGTTAACTAAGTAGTGGTTTTGCTTGGATTTGGTTTTTTTTCCTCATGCGTTCTTCCAAGATCGATTTGTTAATTTGGTTGATATTCATCACCCTTGAGGGAAAGAGAAAAGGGGAGGGGGTGAGGAAACCCTTTGCAGCCAGGTCCCAGGGGCGAGGGGCGCTGGGAGGTAATGGATGAGGAGCGTTCGCAGTGTCGGTGCTGGATGAGTAACAACGCGCAAAGGGGGTGCGCTAAGCACAGGCGCTCCCGGCTTTTCCGAAAGCTGTGGCGGAGCCCCAGCCCAGCACAGCCCAGCGGGTTCCTGCCGGCTGGGAGAGCAAAGGCACCGGGGGCACCGCCACCCCCGGGGCTGTGGGGCGGGACTCGCCCTCGGGGCTCCCGCGGCGGGGCGCTGCCACCCACCCGAGGCCCTGGGGCTCCCTCCCTCTCTGCCTCCCTCCCTCCCTCCCTCTCTCTCTCT
>VZSC01018226.1:589799-622741 GCA_013398225.1 Steatornis caripensis | reverse complement strand
TTTTTTTTTTTTTTTTTTTTTTTTTTTTTTGTGCCCTGTGTAGTTACACAGTAGCTTGGTTTTTCGTGGTAGGAAACCTTGTAGCTGCACCGCTGGTGAGCAGTGGTGTGTTAGAACTTGAACTGGACAAACCAGTGAGATAGAAGGCTAGTACTGAAAACTGGTTTATGAACACTTCTATAACTCGCAATTTCTCTCTTGCTTGCCATGTTGGCCCTTGATTTTTGCAGGTTTCTGGGAATATCTATACGAATTTCTTAGACCCACGCTCAAGTATCTGACTACCCTGTATTATCTTGCGAATTCATCATTCATTGGGGCTGTTGCTGATGGATTCTTGTTTCCCGATTTTACACGTAAGAAGTTGCTCTGTATTCATGCTTGGTAACCACACAGTTGCACCAGGGGTTGTTTTAGCACAATGTGTCTAAAATTTACAGGCGGGCTACTGGTTGTGCGCGTATGTGTTGTGCACATGAGTTTTCTGGAAATTTGTTTCTTAAATAGAATTTTTTTTCTTCATCTAATTCGTTTATTTATTCATTAGTCCTACTTTTTTAAGCCATATGATAACACAGAAAATGCTTTACAGGTGATGCTGCTATTCTTTGCATGTTGTGAAAATCTTTTGAAAGTTGGGCTTTGCTTGTGTTCTTGACAGAAATCACTCTCAGGAAGCATCAGCTAGTTTTGCAGACATTGGCAAAAAACTCTCAGGTGTAGGTGATGTGTGTTACAGAGGTATTTCATGCAAAATAATGTTTCCACTTAAATACCATACCAGCTTCAGTTCCAGGGAGATCTATAGTACAGTTGTATCGCAACAACTGATTGAGGGAACAGGAAGCAGGTCAAAAGCTGTTCACTAGGGAAAGCAGCAACACGACCTTATTTTTGCCCCTTTCCCACCTTGGAAATATATTTTTATGTAGCAGGTGCAGCATGCCCCCAAAAGTTCCTAAATTCACACAATTTTGGACACATGGAGAGTCCTGAAGTCCTCAGAGAAGTTGCATTCCATTTATCCCTTGATCTCATAAGCTAACTCAACCTCTTTGCCACAGCTAGTCCTAGACAATGAGTGTGTCGTACTTCTGGTGGATTAATGCCTTTCCAACTTCCGTCATGCAATTTTTTTTCCATTTTAACCAGAGCACTTTCTGTGTTTAGTAATGAGACCTATCAAAACTTGCTGTCTGCCCCCAGAACTGTGTTTTCCTCACATGACAAAGCTACTGTTAATGTTTGCGCCCGGGAGACATGATATCTGTTATTGAGTCGTGCATCTCTCCTTATCTTTCTTCAGGTGAAGCAGATTTTTCCTTCCAAAATGACTTTCCAAGCTCTGGTTTTGTGTCTGGCTTGTGCTGGGCTTGGAAAGGCAAGTGGTAAGTTGATTTTCCTGAAATCTGCCTGAAAATGGCTGGGGGACTGGTTTCTGGCTTCTGAGGCTTCAACAGTCAGAGTAACAGGCAAAAATAGGTGAAATATGGATTGCTGGTGCCATTTTGCGTACGCTAAATAGCTGAGGCATAGACATGGAGCTGGCAGATGTAGCACAAGACCTCCTGGAGGGGCATTTGGAGACGGGAGGGACGTGCAGCATGCCATATCTACAGTGACACTGAACACTGGTTGTTCACATAAGTTCACAGCTTCCCGTAGCGGACCCTCCCCTAGGAAACAAATCTCTTTTTCTGTCCATCCCTCTCGAATGCACTGCAAACTCTGAAATGACATAGCCCAGAAATTCCCTTTAGCCCATTTTGCTGCTCAGTTCTCTGAGAATGGTTTGGTATGCACTTGCCTTGTGCATACAGTCTTCCTCTAGGAAACAAAAATTGTGTCTTTGCTAAGAATGAGAAGCCATGAGCTGATTTAATAACAGTGAGTCGGGAAGTCTACGGGGATGGGTAGAGAGATAGGGTATGTCTTTTTCTTTTAAACAGTTCAGAAGGAAGCCAGAGCCTCAGCCAGTATAAATCAATGTAACTTAATTGATTTCTATGAGGATGCGGAAGAAGGACTTTTTGGTGGGTGAAAACCACAGAAACAATATATAATTGATGGATTGTTGTGTTTGCGGGTAATCCAGACCTTAGAATCAGCATTAGGCTTCTGAATATGTGTGATATCTGCCCGTTTCACCAACTATTTCATGTCGCTGCAGTGGTTCCACAGTCTGAACACAAAAACGTGAAGGTGGGCGAGAACGTGACTCTCAGCTGTGCCCTGACAGGACCCAAGGATGTTCTGCAAGTGACGTGGCAAAAGGACTCTGAAAAATCACACAATAATATAGCTACATACAGTACCATAAAAGGTTTAAAGATTCACGAGCCCTATCAAGACCGAATGAATTTCACGAGTCTGGTACTCAATGAGACAAGCATCACTTTCTGGGACACTAGAATGGATGATTCAGGGTGTTACACATGTCTCTTCAATACTTTCCCTCTTGGCTCCTACTCGGGACATACCTGCCTGAATGTCTTTGGTGAGATTCTCTACAGGGATATGTCTGTAGTGGAAAGAGAGGTGTTTTCTCACTCACAGCATTTCCTTGAGCGGACTCAGGAAATGCAATGGTAGGAGCATCCATTGCTGGAACATGGTGTAGACACAGAGCGTTACTGCTGTGAGCAAGATTCTGGGGGGCTCATATTGTGGTGGTTTTGGCTCTGGGCTGTCACTTGTTATTCTGTGAGTAGCAGCTAAAAAGCAAGGAGTGGGATCTTTCTTTGTAAGCACCCAAGCAGTCCCAGCTGGAACTTGGGCAAACCAACATTGCCTTTTGCAGTCTCCTCTTGGGGCTAGGTCCAGCCCCAGTGCTGTGAGCTGTTGTGCCGAACCCTACCGTTGATAGGGAACTCGCAGGTAGGAGAATGGCACAGACCAAGAAATGGTTTTACTTTAACAGATTATTTTAAAACCTGGGATTTCAGGTTGAGTGAAATCTTTGTGGTATATAACTTCAGTATAAGGGAGCGGTATTGAATCATGGGAGGGACCTGACCCGATGAACTCTTCTTGCATTCCTGTGCCATGGGGATCAGTGCAAATCCAGTAAGCTTTGCTGTGATTGATAATGGTTAAGCTGCTATTACTGCTTATGACCAGGTACTCGTTGTGGTGATGGATTGTCCCATTTGTGTGTTGAAAGGTCTCAATGCATCTGTCCATTACAACATTTCCGAAGGTCATTTGATAGCCACCTGTAATGCTCTTGGCCTCCCAGAGCCCACCATCACCTGGAGCAACTTGTTCAATTCTACTCCTACACAGCAGACGGTCAGGCACAAAAATGGGATGGTGTCCATCACCAGTAAACTGGAGATCTACAACACTCAGCGCATTGGTGCACAGGATCTGACCTGCACAGTAAGCAACACGAATGAAAAAATGGAATTGCCAGTGAAAATGAAAGGAGGTAGGTGAATCATAGAAGCTACCTGATAGCGTTCTGTTGGCCTCAGTGTTTTGCAACAGCATGTTTGGATAGGAGTCTGCTGGGAAGAGGAGGCATTGAAACGTGTATGTGCCAAGGAAGAAGCAGGGAAATCCTAGTCTGCGTTCATTGCCGTCTTTGAGATGGTAACATATTAGAGTCCTCTCCAAGAGGGGAAAAAACCCAAACTAGTCAGCTAGGGAGCTATGCGTTTTGAAGGCACTATGCATCTTGCACCAAGTCAAACTTCAATTTTCACACAGGCCTTCATAGTTTCTTTGACAGTCCAAAGATAGATATGAATATTTGTCACCTGCTATCTATCTAGATGAAGTAAAAACTCTCGGGGTCACTTAATGAACACTGAAGTAGAAGTTTTTAAATTAATAACAAACTGTCTCTGAACAACAATTAAGCAAACATTTCGGTTAAACTTACTACATGTTTTGGTACAGTTAACCTGTGTATTATGTTTTCGTTTCTCTGATGTGTTTGCTAAGACACACGTGTGTATTTTCAGGCAGACAGGAAGGTGATCAGGTGAAGACAGTTAGTTTAGTTTTATGGGGAAATCTTAAATACACCAAAGTAACATCTGAATACCTTGTAGTGCTAATTTATTTCTTCTTCCAACATTCTGTTCTGCTGGAAAGACTTTCACCCCAGTTCTATAGACAAGAAATAAAAGTGTTAAAAGCTGAAGTACCATTCTCAGTTCACACAGAAACATTGGCTTAAGTGATTTAAAATTCATGTGTGTCCAAATCCAGAGCCTTAGAAGGAAGATCACTTGGAAATTGGGAAGATAGGAAAAGCAGCTTGGGATTGTGGGTTAATTCCCAAATTACGTTCTCAAGAAGCGATAGTTATAGGAATAGTAGTAGAGAGTAAGATCTGACTTTTAATGCCTTCTCTAAAAGTTCAAAAGCAAATTACTTCTTAATTCTGAGCGACACTAATTGAAAAAGCATAATAAATCTTCTTGTTTTGTCTCAAATGCAATATTCTTTTGTTTTGGCCTTTTAAAAAGGAAATGTGTATCTCAGAAAGCAGGAAACTAAGGAAACTGTTGTTATTCCTTGCTAGGAGAATGAAAAATCAGCTAATAGCTTGTTGTTTTAACAATCTTATACTTTAGAGAAAGACAAATTCAAATGAGTAGTTCAACCTAGCTTTGTTAAAAGACGTGATAGTTTTGGCTTGATTCAACTAAATTTTAATTCAGAAAGATTTCCAGCTAACATCAGTGCAAATTGAAAATGAGCCTTTGTATTATGATTTTGATTAATGGCAGTCAAATGAAGTGGCTAACGTCTAACCAAGGAGGGACGTTTATGCTCAGATGTTGGGTAGAGCTACTTGCAGGCATCAAAACATAGCCTGTCTTTTCTGAAAGTTAATTTAGCTTTTGTGATAGTGATAAGTGCTTAACAGTAAAAGGAATAACTTATTTTACAAAGAAAAAACTGAAATTCTGGATGAACAAAAAAACTCTTCAAAAAGTGTCAAGACTTGTACAAATTTCTACTTATGTATGCATGCCGACTACTGTATCAGGTCTGGGAATGACAGTTTTCTTTACCATGGATGAGCACGAACATATCTTTTCTTCACCAAAGCCCTTTTTGTGGGCAAATAGGTTTGTCTTTGAAGATACACGCATTCACTCTCTCTTTTGAGCAATTGTTGCTTTCATGTAGCTTAGCAATAATTCTCACAATCTCAACATAGAACCGTTGGCATTAATCAGACATCTTCTTGTCTCTTTTTGCTCTTTTTTCTATATAAGCTAGCTTAGTTTGGTGTATTTCTTGTTGTTTTGTTTTCACAGAAGAGGGATCCTCATTGCTTTGGCTGACAGTTACTGCAGGGATTTTAACTGTCGTCATAGTTCTGATTCTGATCACGCTGTGCTGGAGGAAGAGGATATGCAGAAGGGGTTGAAGCGGTGAGTCACTGATGCATAGAAACCAATGGTTTTTGTAGAGTCCATAATAAGATCTGGTCATCTGCAGAGCAGAATGAGACTTGGTCGAGGTATCATTAAGGGGTATGAGACGCAGTCATATTAGGCAAGTAAACTTTATGATAACGTGTTTACAGTTATTAGAGGTTGCCTCAGTTGCATGTATTTCGAAGAGCCATTTTCCCATTGCTACTGCTGAGGGCCAGTACAAGACTACAAATAGTGGGGAGAGGATCCAAGCAGAGCAGGACATGCTGCTTGTGGTTTGCTTTCAAGCAGAAGTCTCAGTAGAGTTCACTGGTCTTTCACATTTTCATGGAGTGCTACAACAGCGTCAGTGTAAGTATACTCAGAGAATTTTTGGTGGAAGAGGTATGTTGGAGAGAAACCCGGTCACGCAGAGTGACATGACCTCAAGGGAAGGGCTTTCTTCTGGTCACAGCACTCTCTTTGTGTTTTTAAGACAGATAGTGTAATATGATGGAGAAGTGCACTCAAACTTGGCATATGAGTCTGCTTCCTAATAATGAATTAAGGAGAAATTGCAGTCAGTGTAATGTCCTTGTATGTGTGATGATCTGATCATGGATCAACTCAATTTTCTAGTCTTGATTACTAATAACAGAATGAAAGGAAAAAAAATAGAGGAGGGAGGAAGCCTTAGGCTTCAGAAATCACAAAAATTTGGTGGTCATTGGTAGTTTCACTCCTGCTTAACTAGATCAAAATGCTGTGTCTGGCTTTAAATTCTAATATGTTTACAAATGCCAGCACACATAACTCTTGAATATTTAGATACTTGCTTCATGATGATAATGTGATATAAGGTAAAGAAGTGTTTCCAGGAGTATCGGGGCTGTCTGTTATGAACTTAGACTTACAGCATCTACTGTTAAGAGGGGTTGATCTGCTACTGCCAGAGACACAAGTCTTCACTGAGAAGAAAGAGAAATGAACACTTCTTACACCCCAAAAATAACTTCCTAATTGTAAAATGTATGTGAGCTTTCCATTGATCCTATAAACAGCTCAAAAGAGAAAATTCCTGTTAAATTTTCATACCAACCTGGTAGCTAAAGGGGAAAGAATTGGTTCTAATTTTTCTTTTTTAGAGAATCAGAAGAAAAAGGAGAAATGCTCAAAAGAAACATGTGCATACCTTTATTCTAGAACAACCATTCCAAACACAAATGAGCTTATCTTTAGCAGACCTTGAAGGAGAGGCCTTGAGGCAAAGGTGACCTGGCAGAGTTCCGCTAGAGCGGATCAGAGAGTGACCAGGCAAAGAGGGAGCTAAAAAGTGCAGGTGCTGCCTTGCAGACTTTCAAAGCCCCTTCCCTGCATGCCAAATGAGAACTACATGGGGATGCTGTGACTGCACTGATGCCTGAAGCAGGAGCAGGGTCAGTCAGTGAAACGTTGCTCGACAACAGTAGGTTGTTCATGTTTAGACTAGGCTGAGGATGTTACCATACCTCCTGGCATGATTCTGGTCCTTGGATATTAGCATTTCCCCAGGCAATGCTCGCCTGCATGTGGTTCCAGTGATACCTTATGACAGGACTACCCCCAGCAGGCAGTATGTTTAGCTTCACAGAAGGTTTCCTATGCCCTACACCACCGGCTAGATACCAAGTTTGGAACCCGCAAGCCATTTCATGTATCCTTGTTCCACATCATGGGTCGTGCAAGACACGACTTCTTGCTGCGGAGACACCACTGTGGTGTACAACAACAGAGCCTACACGTTGTTTTGGAAAGTTTGAACAGAGCCACCTCCTCCCGCCTTGCCCGGGAGGACGTCTGGATTCCTGGCCCCATGCCTATGCCAGCATGTCACAGGGTCAAGACTTAATGTAAATGCCTGTTCATCAGGGCAGAGGGTGTAAATTAGTGTTTAGCAGTGGGTAGAAGTTTTTTATATTGGAGTTGATCAAGAAAAGCAAGATTTGAGGGAGTTCAGTTGTTTCTGTTCCTTCCTGTTTATCATGGGTCTTGATTAACTGTGGTGCCAAGATGTGACTTCTGCAGTGGGCTTGTAAGTTGTTCAGTCTCTGTTCTTTTAATGCAATCTAGTTTTTATCAGTCTTAATCTGTATCTTTCTAGTTGCTTTGGTCTTGAGTTTTGTAAAGCTCTGACCTGGATCCTTTTTTCATAAAGGCAGCATTACTTTACCCAGAGTAATTTTGACCAGCTGATTCTATTCCTTCGTACAGTGACCAGCTTAGGGAAATGTGTAGTCCATCTTCCGGAAGTACATCTGTTTCTCTGAAGGCGTCATTAATTAGTTTGTTGTAAAACTCCAGTACTCGTGCAGTTTGATCACTCTGTCACCATCTGATTTTTTTTTTTCCCTGGATGCTTTTTTCTGCCTATTGCTAAAACTTACTTGCAGATTATCTTGTATGTGATTCCACTGTCACTTTCCTGGCCAAATTGTTAGACTGCCAAGAATACATATGATGCTACAGTAATTTTAACTCTATGTTCAGCGTGCATTGCCACTTCACACATACTGCATTGTAATGAGGAAATCCCCTACACCTCCTCAGCTTCCATCTGAGCAGCATGCTGTGGACCCTAGCTTTTGTGGTGACTTGTTTTCTCCCTGATCATCTGTTTATGCTCTTTAAAGCATTGGTTGCAGTCAATTCACCCAACAGAGAATAATGTCTTGCAGAAAGCCCTGTTCTGATTTTATCTTCTATTATCCTCAGATCGTGTTGGAATGAGGAGCAGTGCCTACGTACATATGTCTGGATGCGCTTTTTGCAATAGCATAATTGGAGCTAATAGCACTGACTGGAGGGTACCACTGCCTGTCTGAGGCCATTATCTGGGGCTCCAATACTTTTTTTCACTCTGCATTAGATAAAAAGGAAAGCCTTTCCAGTCTTGTCAAGATGCCCATTTTTTAAAGTAAAACAACAGCTTTTTATCTGGGTGTCTGGGGACCCTTCTCTGCCAAAGTTTCTTCTCTTTTGCTATCACTGTTGAGAGTATGGTTGGTTTTTGCTTTGCTTTTGTTTTTGTTGTTTCCCTCCTGTCCATGGTCCACGCTTGGGAATCAGGTGAAGAGCTGGGGCTCAAAGCTGATGTTCCATCCCTCAGGCATTTTCCTTGTGTATCAGTTACAGAGCGTCCGTACCTTTTGGTTCTTCCTGAAAACACTCCAAGTGAAGCGTCTTCACAACATTTGGCAAAAAGTCACTTGTTTGGAAACAAACTGAGCAGCTTTTGTGGCGAGAGCTGATGCAAAAGCTTTGGAAAACTCGCATCTTCATCCTCTGCCAAGCAGAGAGGCAAACCTAGCCGTGCCTGTCACTTGGTTTAAGTGCGAGGAGCAGGCTGCAATGAATTGCCAGAAGTAACTTCACCCATGCTGGAGGTTTCTCGGTGCTGATCTTCTAGTAAAAAGCTACGCTGTTTCCAACCTGACTCAACTCATAGAGCTTAAGTGCAGACCACACCAATGTAAAGCAGTCCAGTCAACAAGCCAAGGGCCTCGACTGAGGAAAAATAAAGGCTATTAGTCTGGATAAGTTCCTGTGGCTTACCTATCGCGTACATGTTTCAACCTGAACGCTTTCCGCAGCATCAGTTGTTTATTTCAAGGCTTGCAGGGTACTCATATTGAAGCCTGGCTGGTTAAAAAGCCTTGTAGTCAGTTCTCAGGACTTAGCAGGGGCGATAAAATTCCACGCAGAGATTTTTCTGGAGGCTTGTGGTAGTCGGTAAGGAAGCACTATTTCACAAATTGATATAAAGGCCAGCATGATTTGTTTAGATTTTTAAGCGTTGGTATGTTGATCTCTCTTGGGTAGGTTATGCATTTTTTGCCATGTGGAAAGAAAGCTTAAGAAATGGTCAAATGGCATATTTGTGTTTAAAAAGCTGTAACAACAGTAAAAAAAAATCTCAGAGCTTGTTATTGAATAGCTATGATGCGACCGAAGAAAGCTGAGAAGATTAGGTGAACCTGGAAGAAGAAAACTTGTAGAGTCATAGAAGAAGAGACTAGGTCAGATCAAAAAATCCGTTCTGCAGAAAGCGTCAACATAGCAATGGATTTTTCCTGTTTGGAAATTGAAATGTTCAAGTTTTCCCTTTAGTGGAAATTTATGGAACTTAGACTAAGCAGCATTAAAGTCTTCATTTCAAGATGTTTGTGTCTGAATGCAGCCAACTAACTGTATTTCAAAGAGATGCTGAACTTCAGGGTACCTCAAATATTACGCAGGTGCTATAAACCAGATTGAAAAAACCGCTTTGTTACCAGCTAGAGATCGCTTAATACCCTGAATAGGAAATTAAGATGCCCCGATTATTATTTTCTGAAGTTTGAAAGTTGCTACAAATAATACAGATTCAGGTATGTTAAGCTGCAAATAGCAACTTGGCTGATCAGCTATAATACGTAGGTACTGGAAACTTAAATTTTGGTAGCCAAAGATGTCCTGAAAGATTGGAAAATATTGAAGTCTCGCGCAGGAGATTTCACTTATTTGGGAAACTTTACAAGTACTTGCACATACTTTCCATTGCTTTGTTTACAGTAAAGATAGGAATTATTTCTGGAAGAGCCATGGTAGCAATATCCTCTAGTGTTTATTCAGTTTGAGGAAGGCTGTGTTTCTAAGCTTTGGCTTAAAAATTATGGAAATTCTTACTTTATCTGTATGACTTGGCTTATTTCTTCAGTGGATTTGCTTTGACATACAGCTGCTTTTCTTAATAGTGAGAGACTGGGTAGTTGAGAACAACGTAGTAGCAGGTTGGTTTTAGGAGACTTTTTCAGAATAATTTTTCCTGAAGTAACAGCTAAACACCAGCCTTTCACGTGATAAACTCAGGACATAACTCCCTCTTTCGTGAGGCAGATGGATATAATGTGCCCTGCTCACAGAGGAACGGGTCTCTGTCCGTCGTGCCCCAGCTGGGGAGCCTCATTTTAGAACTGCCTTGGTTTCCTCTCAAGCATGGCTTTATTGTGAGTAGGAGATTATATTTGTCCTATTTTGAATTGCCAAAAATAGCAAAAATATGCAGTGGTATAAGAGAAAACTGTTTTGCTTGCAACCGCCTCATTCCTTTACCCTTCTTAACACTACACCAACAAAAACTCCAAAAAAAAACCCCACAGCATGAAAACATTGTGGCCAAACAGACCTAAACAGAGTTAATGAGGGGAGAAAGGAACAAAAATCCACCAAAACCAAAAAAAAAGCCCCACATACAAAAATGTCAGTAGGGGCGTTAATTCTACTGTCAGGCTGCCCGTCAGATTTTCTGCAGACATGAATATTTCACAGCCCAAGTGGAGCTGTTTTCTGCGTTTAATAACACACTGCTTCCAGACAACCATCCTCTAGTAAGTCACTTAATTTTCTGTTCACAGAAATGTGCCTGGCAGTACCCTCCAGTCTGCATCATATACACTGAGAGCATGGACGCCCTCCCCAAGCTTTCCACAGCGCTACCTGTTTTCATGGCAAAGGGCAGGGACAGCCAGTGCTTTGTTGGTTTTCCCATCGTGTCTTCCCACAGCATGTTTTGCTGGGGAAAGCATGCTCCTTGTCCTGCTTTCCATTTCGGAGAAGAGCTGGGAGAGAGTGGCAGAGGAGGAAGGAGGGGAAGGCGTGTGGGTGAATTCAGGTCTCCTGGGGCATGGTTGGGGATTTTTGTCTGGAAGGATGAAATAATCCTGTTTGCTATGAACAGTATGAAGGTAGCGCTGTAGGAAACATCTCGGAGCTTGTACTGCCCATAGAAAGGAGAGCTGTCGAAGTGTAGGCAACTGACAATGGTGCCCTCTCTTTGCAAACAGGGAGGCCTTTACTATGTGTGATTAGTACGTTTCTGTCCCGTGCATCGTATCTGTGCTTGCATTTAATTATGAAATAATTTCCAGTCCTTCATTCTCCTTTTCATTCCAACACTAGGGCTTTGTATATAACCAGATAATAAAACAACTGGCAGCTGAAAGGGAGAAAAATCAGCACTCCTGCGATATATGAAGAGTTGCCTTACTGTTTCAATTTGCCGTTTACTTCCTTTGTAAGAATTATTTATGTGCTCAATTCTGAAATGTTTTTCCTTTACAAAATACTTTGACTGTATGCAGGATATTAGATAAGGAGATAGAAACCTTTTTCTTACTCTTCTCCAGGAAAAGTAAGGATGCCATGTATTTTATTACTTTTGTCAAAGCCACATAAAGGTGCTGTCATAAATTGTGTCTCAAACATCAGAATGACATCCTGAAATATCAAACTATTTATGTATTTAATAAATATGCTTATTTGTGTATTACCAAAGCCAGGAAAGTTGGTTTGCTTTTCACAGCCATTTAGGGTTTTGTGTATTCCCTATTCACTGTCATATTCTGAATTCTGCAGTGTGTGGCTTCCATAATTAAGAAAACATTTGGTTTAGTAGTAGCTACATAATAAGTTTTTTAAAATTCACATAATATTGTCTTCAACTTTTTTCAAAATCTGAAATATTACTTGGGCAGGTGTTGATGGTGGGAGTTTAATGAAAACAAAGAACAGTGTAATAACTTTTCTGATTCATTCAATATGGTATTAGTAGAAAATGGAAAATCTTTTTCTTCTTTTCTTTTTTTTTTCATTAAATCATTCCTATTGCATACAAATAGATTAATATTAGTCCTGAAAATTTGTCATGCCGTATTCCATGACTCTTGTTTGGAAATTCTTTCTTTTTTTTTTTTTTAATTTCTGTTTAAATATGCAGTAAGGCTTTGTACTCCACTGCCAATTTTGAGCATTCAGAAAAGGACATCGCAATTGTCGAGTTACTTTTAAGGTACCTTATTAAGTTTCTTGGAGATATAAACAAGCCACGCTTATGTTGAAGCAAAGGGCGAGGTTATGGTTTGTGCTGTGTGACAGTAGTCCCGACGGCGGCGATCAGTTTAAGGGCTGGCTGACGGTGCCGTGCAGCAGGAGCAGTGCAGCGCTGCCACGTACCCGCTGCTCCAGCATTTACCTGAAGGCAGGAACGGCTTTTAAGCTGATCTTTCCAAATTTCCCCCATGCACATTATGGTCGGGTGCTCAAACTTCATCCTGATGTGTAGATCTCCTCCAGGTTTCTGAGGAGGGCTGGCTGCCGTTTAAAGTGATAGCGAAGCCAAGGACAGAATAACCAGCGAGCTGGCTGAAGGCATGCCACCACGCGTCCCCAGGGAGTGCTCCAAATACTGGTAGGGCAAAGGCCAGGAGTCTTGTTTTAACCACGTCTCTTTGGCCCGTTCTGTCTAGGCAGTGTAATCAGAGCCGTAGAGTGATTTAGAATAATTTTAGGATGGGAGGACAATCTCTGGCGAGGGGGAGGCAAAAAAACATGTGGTTGGTGCCTTTTATCGAGTACTGTAAGCTGGACTGATTTTTAAATCCTGATCGAAATCACTAGGCAATAATCTTTGATTTAAATCTTCCAATGTAATTCTGTTTTCTCCTTCTCTGTTTTCATCAATTTACTTGAAAATAAGTGTTTGTTGTTGTGGTTGTACTGTAATAACTGCAGGTTTTTCTTCTGTGATCATAAACCAAAATTCGCGTGTAAATTGGTGTCTTGTGTAATACAAACTACCTGGGTTTAAAAACACCTTTTTCAACAGTGTGCTTCCCTCTACACTGGTAATGCGTTCTGGCAGCTACTGACGAGCAGGATCACTCTAGCCTTCCTCCCAGAGTGAAGTTTTGTAAGCCAGTACCTGCCCTCCTGCTGGTAGTACACGGCTTTGAAGGGCATGTTGGTGAGCTGGGTAGTATATCCCCACCCAAGGAGAAAACGCTGTTGCGTAGTGCGTTGCATGACATTCCCATAACTGCTGTTTTCAGGCTTTCTCATATTACGGTCCCAAAGGAAATTTTGTTGCTTAAGGAGAAAAGGGGAGGAAAAAAGATAAATATCTTTTTCCCACCAGTTCTAAGAGTATTCCTCTTTGGAGCATAACAAAATAAGGAGGAGGCTGAACGTCCTGGAGAGTATCCCTTCTGAGAAGTCTAGGGAGGATGCTGTCAGTGTGGGGCAAGCTGGATGGATTGGGCGCTGAGCAATGGCAGCAGTGCCGCCTGTGGCTCTGCAGGCATCTACTGCGGCGCTTGGGGCAAGCGGTGCCGGGCTCAGGTACTCTGAGTTTAGGCACAGATCCTTCTATGTAACGACACTTGGTTTGGCAGGCGTGTGTCTGTGCTGTTAAAGAAATGGTAGCTTCTTCAGTTTAAGGTAAGGTGTCATCTGTAGTGAACAAAGGAAGCAAGGGGGAACACAGGCTGAAGCCTGTTCGGTTGTATTTTAGGAAGACGTGTGACTCGTACAGTAGGGAAGGTCCTATGGTTGTTCACCAAAGGGCCTTTTTCTGCCTGTTCCTCCCCGCTTTTCCCACTGTGCATTTCTTCTCCCCTACCCCAACGGCAACCACACTCTCAGCAAGACCTGAGGCAGCAACGCAATAGCCACGATTCATCCTTTTTCCTTTTTTTTCTTTGTTTTCTAGGATCCTAGAGGATTTCCACTCACCTACCAGACTATTACAGCCCAGCAGCCTGAAGTCAGCATTACAAGCAGTGACTTGACTGGCTGGAAAGAAAGAGCAATAAAAGGGAAATACATCGCATACACTACCCTATCTAGGTGCCAAGCTGATCACTGAGAAGACTAGTGCAATGTTTCTTATCCAGTCTAGATGCTTAATCACGAAAAAATAGGACCAAAGGGACCACTTAGTCTGCTCCTTTGCTGCCAGGCAAAATCTGCTTTGCTTGTGCCACCCTTGTTATGGCTAGTGTGCAAAATATATTTGCTGCCTTCTGGTTGAGTTTTGAAAGCGTCCACAGATGGAGGCTCTGCAAGGTCCGTGGGGATCCTCTTCCAGTAATAGTTGCTCTCACAGTAGAGGGGTTTAATTTTTACCAACATCTGTCTGAAATTTCACTTGCAGCAACTCTCCGTTCATCGCCCTCTTTCTGGCATCCGGTTTTCCTTCTCTTATCCTGCTAATCTGACTCCTTTTCCCCAGTGAATGTGTGAATGTGCCAATGACTGTATCTCTTAACTCTCTCTGGAGAGACCTGCTGGACTCAAAACCACAGGACTCAAACCACACCAAATGTGCCAAAATTTATTGGGGAAGAGCGATAGGGCTGCAAGCAGGTGACATGTTAGAAGCAGTAGCAGCCATAATTGGAAAAGAGTTGTAAGTAATTTATTCCATTTGACTTTTCTTTCTAATCCTGGGGTGTCTTTTTTTTAATAGGTAAGTGAGGAGGAGATGGAAGCAAAAACCAGTAATGGAAGTATTGGCATCCTCATCATTCCTTTCCTTTCCGTTTTGCTGTCACACTCTCTGTTTTTTCTGAAACAACTCTGTTAATACCCCAGCCTCGCCCTTTCTTAGCTGTCAAAATGCACTGACTAGGTTTGTCGACAGTTGTTGTGGTCATCTTTTGCACTGTTCAGAATAGTCTCCCTTGTCTTCATCCTTTTTGTAGTGTCCTTTTAAACACAGACATCACTCTGCTGGCCAAAAGCCATTGTTCCATACTTGGACCTTGCTGTGCGTGATGTTATACCCTGAGCTATTGTGTGTCACTGCTGTGAATGTAATGGTATCAGCGGGGAGTTTTACAGAAGCAGAATTTACTCCTTTGCCATGTTTTTGGTAGCAGGGAAACACACTTCACTACACTTACGAGCTGGGACCTAACTCTGCTCCTGCCCCAGGCGGGATTGGAGCCCCTCTCCGTGCCGCACACCCTCCCCCCCCACCCCCAACCCCGCAGTTGCTCCTTGCTGCCTGCCCAAGCCTGCTGATCTGGCCATTTCCAGGCTTAATGCTCCAGCGGCCTGTCCCCGCTGCTTGCAGTGTGACAGCAGGCCGCTTGTGAGAGCAGAGCGCTCCCGGGCATTGCCTTGCAGCTCATGGTGTTTGTGAAGGGTCTCAGCCTTGGCATGCCCTCTGCCTCCCAGCACCTCGCCAGGGCTCCGTGCCTGCTTCGTGGGGTGAAGGTTGCTGAAAACAAGCCTACCTCTGGGCATACCGACTTCATGGCCCATTTTACTGACAGAATAGACAGACGGGAGGACTGCAAAGGCTCCTCTGGTGATTTTCTGTTTTGCTGATGAGGGCTGATGTTTTAGATATTTCTCAGTCTTCCTTCTATCAGAGTATTTGTCGTTGTATCGAGATCACTACCAGTATCCTCTTGTCTTTTGGGTTCAAGTAGCATTTGTTGGTGCATCTGAAATATTCTGTCCTACTAAGCGTGTAGCATTTTGGATTGTGCTTTTTATGTCATGTGTTTACCAAGAGTACAAACTGTCAATCTAAAAAGTCAACAGAGAGGTTTCAGTAGACGCAAGACTTACGGCTAAGTGTTCAGAACCAATATTTTGTTGGTTCCAGAACAGTGGCCTCTCTGTTGTCTGGCAAAATGTTGTGTGTGTGCGCGCATATGTCTACATCTATTACTGAGGATGTAAGGGGTGATGTTTGCTGTTACTACTGTAGGTGCAATATGAATTATTTATTTATATATTCCACTTTTTCTAATTAAAAAAAAAGTTGATCTTGTCAAAACACCAAATGGTTTATTTTTTTTTTTTTATGCTTGCTTGGCATACCAGAAATGCTTCATTGCAAGTTGAGCTTTTTTGTAGATTTGATTTACGCTTTGCTTCCTTTCTGTACAGAAAACAGGACTTCAGGGGGTTTTTAAGGTGTTTTGGGTTTGGGGTGGGGTTTTTTGGTTTTGTTTTTAAATTTTTAGCAAAACAACTTTTGAGATCAATTTACAGAAGTATGTTTGACCACGGCAGCTGTGGTTTACTTCAGATTTGAAAAATAACTTCAGTCAATCAAAAAATTATGTGTTATGTTTTTAGAAGTATTGTGTGTGTGTGCTGTTTCTTGCTTAATTATTCTTTATCTGAAGTTACATGCTCTATTGATGTATTGACTGTCCTGTTTTCTGTATTTGCCTTGGCTGAAAAGAAGTTAAATAAAGCAACTTTGAATATAAAGCCACATGATTCCTTTCATTTGTAGCACACTTCTTGTGAGCTTTTGCAAACTGGTGAGAGAAGCATCACACACAAGCTCTAAGTGCATGAATAATTCATTCAGGAAAGGCGGCAGTGACCTGGTATATTCTTTAAGACATATGACCTATTGAGGTGAGTTGTGAAACCACAGTAATTTTTGTTTGTCATGGCATCAGCTTGCAGTTTTCTTCATAGAAGATGTGATAGTGAGAAACTTGAATCTAGTTGAAAGGACATGGCAATGCTGCTGTCTTCCTAAGGGAACAGAGTGTCATGGGATTATGTCCTGGGTCTTGCAATATCAATGAAAGGCAGCAGTTTATTGCTTGTCTGAGCTCTTCCAGTTGGTAAAATAGAATAGGCAGTGATTTCCAGAGATTTTGAGATTGCAACATAAACTCCCACTCTTGATTTTTCAGGATAACAAATGGTTCCTACTTATGACTTCTGAAGAACTTCCTGCTAGATGCTGGCCAAAAGTGCAAGTCTCATTGCTGACGTACTCACCCTGAGTGAAGGGAGTTACTAGTTTCTTCTGGGAATTTGGTGCTCCGAGATCAGCCAGGTCACCTCTCCACGCACAAAAGGAAGGTAGCGAGCCAGCAGCACTGCTGCCCTGAGCACGGTGCAGGGCAAGCTTTGATTTTCCTGGGCAGAAGAGCAATTTGTACTATGTAGAAGAGCAGAAGGGCTGCTTGTCATGACCCAGGAGCT
The DNA here is from genome assembly GCA_013398225.1 of Steatornis caripensis. Classification (NCBI taxonomy): domain Eukaryota; kingdom Metazoa; phylum Chordata; class Aves; order Caprimulgiformes; family Steatornithidae; genus Steatornis; species Steatornis caripensis. The sequence continues at coordinate 605,537 of VZSC01018226.1, read as the reverse complement.
GCTGGCAGAGCAGTCACGAGGGGAGCTGTGCTGGCGGACCAGGGCAGGAACCAAACAGTGAGGACTGGGCTGGTTCAGGCTGGGCCTGAGGTGTGGTAGCGGTGTTGAATAACCTTAGAGAAAGTAGATTGGCCACACTTAAATTCACAAAAGATAAACAAATGCAGAATAGCAGGTTTCCTCAGAGAAACCTCAAGGTTGCTGTAAAACCTGTAAAAGGTTGCTTTTTTTGGCTGACAGTGTGCTCCTCGGAACCTGTCAAGATGTTTGCTTTTGTTTTTGAGTTGCAGTGAATTGTTTAGTTCCTACAGCTGTGTCCTCTCTTTGTGTGCTTTTGTCTCTGGCATACTCAAGGATACCACTATTCTTAGTCTCGAGTTGTGCTGACATATGGGGCAGGAAGGTGAAGTGCCTGCTAGAGATAACTCCCATATGTGGCTGTGGTGATGTGAAGAGAGGGTCTTCAAAACCCCGGCAGGCAGGGCTAGGTTTCTAGGAAAGAGGGAGTTTGAAAAAAAAAAAAAAAATGCACTTTTGACGGCAGTATGAGGATGACTTTTTCTTTTTGCCTTGGGTGTTTTCTCATTGCCTTGCCACGCTGACCACCCAGCCCACTCTGAAGAAGTGGCAAACGCATCCTTGGGTTTTTTCCTGTATCCTGTTCTCATCCTTTGCTGATCCATGAATTTTGCCTCTGCATAACATATTTCCAGTTTCCAAGTCTGAAATACAGACTTTCTGGATGGTTCTGGGTGCCTTTTTCCCTGTCATGTCACCCCAGGCAGCTGCCTACTTTACTCCTGACTGTTTGCTTGGAAAGCATGGTGGCAGCTGTTCTCAAAGTCTGCTGCATAACAAGATGTCAAGGAAGGAAGCACAGGATAATTTTAGAAGCAAAGGGAAGCGGGGGGTGTTGTCTGGATTTTTTTTTTTTCCCTTAAGATGCGCTGAAGTTAGCGGCAGAACTAGCGCTGGACAAGGATTTGCATGTTGATGACCAGTATTTTTCACTCTGAAAGGCTTAAAGAGCTTTCAACTTGAAGTTGAAAGCAGATACATGTCTTTTTCCGACACCGTGTGCAATGAGCAACATTCACTTTCTGTATATAGGTATCACCTGCTGCCTCCTCTCCAGGGCCTCGTGCCGTTTTTCATTCTGAACAGGGGTTTTCTGTTTCCATGGCCCTAATCTCATGACAGCCGGCTGGAAACCTCCACAGCCTTCTGCAGGTCTGTTTCTGTACAGTCAGCTGCATAATGGTGCGTCGATCATTTTGCACCAGAAAAAAATCGCTTCGTGGTGTTTCCGGTGGGTCCAAAAGCCCACCAGCACTGGTGCTGGGGTGGCAAGTGTGCCTTTTGACATTTAGCAACTTTAATGTGTAATCTTAAAAAAAAGAAAAATAGTCTGCCTGACTGGAGTCTGAGGCAGGCTGTCTGCTCTGTCTTAGTAGGAAAACGTGTGGGTAGCAAGTTTTTTACTCAGTTCCCCAACTGCTGAAGCCCTTGTGCTGAATCAAGAAAAGCAATCTGCAGCTTCCACATGCCGAAAGCATCAGTATCTCCCCCAGGGACCGAGGATCCTTCTGCCACGGGGTACATAAGAGTAGCTCAAAGGAGATGGGAATTGCAGGAGCTTGGCGCTTTGAGTCACTCTGCCTGCGAGAGGGAAGCGTGTCCGTCTGGACGGACAGCATTAGGCAGTAAAGAATAGGATTGCAGCCCTGGCCTTTCTAATCTGTGTTTCCTTGAGGAAATGGAAGAGATTATTTCCTTACTAGTTGCAGCCCAGTAAATCACTTCTGGAGAACAATGTAGCTGAGTGTAGTAGGCTGACAAAAGGAAGTAGGGTGTTTCCCAATGCTTTCTTGAAACAGGGTTTAAGCAGGTCACTCCTTGGCAGATGGAACACGTATCAGACAGATTGCCTGTTCTGGCAGCGGTGGGTTAACAAACTATTAGTTGATGTATTCTGGTAAGGAAACATACTGTAATAGAGTGACTGATTTATATTTGATTTCACTCACTCTTAAGGTGCTTTTGATTTCGGCTCCTTTCTTAAGTACGTCCTTCCCTCTTCAAGGTTCCCCTGACCCCTTGTTCTTCTCAGTACTGGACAAGTCCCATCCTGGTTGCTCTTTTGTTCTTTGCAAAGGATTTTGCCTGAAGAGTGCTATTTTCTTGCTTATCTGGACACACTCTCCATCTGACTGCTCCCCTTCCCTCTCTGACACCTGACAGTTCACAGCAGTCACTCCATCATGTGGAGGTGGAGTTGTCTCCCTGGGCCATAGTTACCACATGGTGAAAGTAGCTCCAGTGAAAGCTCGTCCCTGTTTCCAAACCGGAAGGCAGCCCTACTACGAAAGGCAAACAACCTACACACCAGTAGACAGACCTGGGAAAAAAGGGGTTGACTGTCTGTCTGCAGGAGCTCTACAGATCCCAGATCCTGGGAATGCACAAACTGGAGCTTGTGTGGAGCCCACTGACATGTCTTCTCCTTTGCTGGGCTGCATGGTTGTTCCATGAAGATGCATGAAAAAGAGAATGGTGCCACTGTGGGCCCAACTCAGTAACGTGATTGATGTTTCACCACGGAGAAAAAGGGAAGGGTACTCTCACTGCTGTTGCACTAGTGTTAAGTTTTATTTATATTAAGCAGCTGGGGATTTCAGCTAAATAATCTTTACGTAGGGGTGATAAGTATTGATGTTGTTCTGCCTCCTTTATCGTGACACAGTCTGGGATAAGAAATCAAAAATTAACTGTGAAATCCACTTGGTAAGGCTTGTATTCCTGCTGGATCAACCAGTCTGGGAGTGAGCACTCTGTGGCAACGAGAGCAGCACTAGGAAAACGCAGAAGGCTTGATGGAAACACTGGAGAATATTTTTTTGGACAGCACAGGAGGCATGGGGAATGAGAGATGGGAAGTTGCAGGGTGAGAAAAACCTGACTTGCTTCCCTGCCAGCCCTGAGTGTCCCGGCAGGAGCCTGCGTGAGAGTGGCTGCACTGGGAGAGATGAGGGAGAGCTAGTGTGTACTGCTCTGCCTCCAAATCGCGTGCCTAGAGTCAGGTAGCTGCTTTTGCATCTCAGCCATGCTTTCCTCTTGTCCTGACTGCGGTGGGTGCAAACCTGTACGTGTTGGGCAGCAGCCCAAAAGACTGCCTGGTGGCCACAGTGCTGCTGCAGCAGGTGTTCCGCCCTTCCAACTCCAGGCAAACCCAGTGCCCTCCCCTTGTGTTCCTAATTCTTCCTTAAACCACTATGTTTCCCTACAGATGTGGAGATGCGAGAAGAGAGACGTGAAACGTTTTTCAGTCTATGTGGAATAACAGGATTGGAATTCAGACTTAGATGGAGGAAAATTCATCCTGCTTGATCTGGAGTGATGGTAGGACCTCAGACAAAACTATTCAGGAATATTTTTGTACTGAGGTGTGTAGTGTTTATTGGGATCTGAGATGGATAGCTTAATTTTAGGATTTTTAGGCAGCTTGTTGCAATGGTATTGTTGATAGGGTAGGAGTGCTGTTGACCAGGGTTCTGTAGCGAACAGCTCCTCTCTCCCCCTGCCCCCATCACTCCCACCTCAGTGAAGCCCTTCCTAATTTGCAGCTGGGAATCCTACCTTCTAAACTCACTTGGGCACTGGAGGGGTTAAATCTTATTGCAACTTGCAGTAGCAACCATGAACTGAGATGCTTTTCCCATCTGCTTCACTGGAAAGAGACATTGTTGCTCTGCCCACATTGACCAGCCACAATTNACCATGAACTGAGATGCTTTTCCCATCTGCTTCACTGGAAAGAGACATTGTTGCTCTGCCCACATTGATCAGCCACAATATTGTTTCGCTGCCTGGCAGAACTGTCTGGTTTGAGAAGGGGCAGACCCCAGCCACTTGAGAAACTGGAAAATTGGAACCAAAGAAAACTTGAGAAGTTGATTCTTGAGTAGGATGGACACCTCCTAAGCAAAAATTGTGTTTTTACTGGAAGAGCAGAAATCCCAGTATCAGGGAGAAATAATGGCACGAGTTCATGGGGTGCACGTAGGCAGTGGTTGGTGGTCTAACAAGAGAGAGAAATGCTGAGGGGGAGCACCTCTGGTGGTGTCCTGTCCCTCTGAATCGGGAAGGGAGCCGAGGCGGTGTGAAGCCCTGTGACCGACTCACAGCATCTGACTGCGGGAGTTACTCAGCACGGCCTTGCTTAACACCCGACATCGAGGGTTTTGCCACAGTCTCACTGTTGTATTTCCTATGAAGTGCTTTTTGGGACTATGAGGAGTTTATTTTTTGAGTGCTCCACTGGCCTTAGCTGTTTGGGTCCACTTGAGATCTGAACTCAGCTCTGAGTCTTCAGACACATTTCTGTTAGTGGTGTGCAGGCCAGATTTGGGTGAGAGACTTTAGTCTGATGTCGGATTTGGGAACGATAAAACTCTCTGCTACGGGACAAATGTGGTGCCTAATAGTCGATATAAAGAGTGCATTATGCCTTTATTTTTTGGCATGTAAGCAGCACTCTGATCTATGGAAAAATGTCTCCATTCCCACAGGAGAAGGAACTGTGTCTCTGCTAGCCAACCCAGATATTTTCCCTCTCCCTTCTGACCCAACTTTGCCTGTTAATCTAGCCAAGATAAAGAACCTAGGGGTAAAATTAGCCCTAGGAATTGGTACGGGCACCCCAGCATCTAGAAAAATTGTTACGCTAAAAGCAGGGAAGGAGGAGCCGTTGTGAAAGATCGGATGTGGAAGCCTCACATGGTGTAAAGCAGCTGATTGGACCAACTAGAACAGATTTCTGGTTTCCTGGAAGCACTCCTCAGGATGTTTTCCCCTTGCTTTTAAAGTGAGGTTTCTGCTGTGAGGTCTCCCTTCCTCAAGCTTTTCTGTATTAGCTGAAAGGCTGGTATTGTAATTTAAGAGGGGAGATATCCCCATAAACTGCACAATTGTTTCTACCGGTCTTTATGACCCTTTTGTAAGTCCAAAAATTTGAGGGGGTAAGTGGTAAACAATAGTCAAGAACTTATTTGCTATCAATCAGCCTAATTTGTATTATGTGGATAATATGGCAAACTGTTCTACACAAGCTGCAAATCCTCTGCTCAAGTGGTTTTACACCACTCTTGGGATAGCGCAAGCAGACTTAATGTAATTTGTTTCGTTTGCTTGCACTGTGTACAGAAGAGCTCCTTTGATGCTGTGTGTTACAGAGTGGGTTTGGGCAGGTACAGCATTCGTATGGTTATGTGTTTCATATCTGTAACCGGTTGTATCGGTATGAATTTGTTAGCCTTTCCTGCTGAAATCTTTGGGAAAGAGGTGTGAGCTGTGCTTAGAATTTATGGACTTCTATATCCTTTTGAGAAAATAATTGGCTTGGGGCTGTTTCTCAAAGAGGAAATGCCCCTGAAACGGGCGTTTAGGAGAAGTGGGGCCGTTGACACAGCCCTATCTCAAAACACTGTCTGTTTTAGTTCAGATACTGTATGATTTAGATATTTATAAATCATTCTTCTCTGCTGGCATACGCATATATGGTGTATTCTGTTTTTAAAATAAATAATTTTTATTCGTCTTTTCACAGTGTAAATAATGTTAAGTAAAAAAAAATATTACTTCACTGTCTTTACTGCCAGAAGTTTTACTTCTAAAAATACAGTAAATATAAACAATCGCTTTTTTTTTTTTCCACCTTTCCCACTGAAATGGTGGATGGTACCTTCAGTGGAATAAATAAATATTTTGTGAGAGAAGTATTTCAAAGTTTGATAAATCTTTAACTTAGTGTTCCATAATTGGGTTTTCTTTCCCTTTATAAATTACTATGAAAATGTTTTATGTTAAGGAATAGATAGCTTGTGAACAACACTAAATAATGCAATAATCTACATCTTCTGACTTTGATTTGTAGTCTCTACTGAAGGTAAGAGACTACAATAGAGGGGGAAAGAGAGAGCTGTGATCAGGATAAACAAGATAGATACCAAATAAGCTGTGCTGAGACTTTAGGTAGAGGTTGGATTTTTCTAATGAATCTCCTTTCTCAGTGGCATTTCCAAGCCACTAGCTATCTGGAAATTGAGTTGCCTCAGTTTGTCTTACCTTGCATGACGAGGAATTGTCTTAAAGGAAGAGCTGAGAACAACCTCCATACCGCTCTGTGTCCTTGTCTTCAGAGCACCCAGAGACGGGCGATGGTGGAGCCAATCCCCTTGGGCAGTGGAGAGATCCTGAACCTGCCCTGTATGATATGGGGTGCTGTCGACACTGGGCTATAGGGCAGAAGAGGTGCTACAGCAAGTAGCAGACACAATCACGGGAATATGGAGGTTTACAGGGGAGAGTTTAACTTGGCGAAGGGAAACCTAAGGAGGCCACTTCTTTGTGTAATGCAGAGGGTTTTGAGGAGAGTGCGAGTCAGAAGCAGCTGCACTTTGAGGTGCAGTAGGCTAGCCCCTCCCTCTGGATGGCCTGCGCTTGCAGAAACCTGATTTGGGGTTTCTTCAGATTTTTGCTGCCTGTATGAACTCACCTGTTTGCAGGAGAACTGCTAATGTCTAACGCCAGCCATTTTGCTGATTGGCTTCTGTGCCAAAAAAAAAACCAAACAAAAAAACAAAAATCCATGCAAATTCTCACATTTACAAGATGGCCTGTGTTGATATTACTTTAGTTCTAGACAACAACGTCAAATAGAAATATGTGGGAATACAGATGTTATGTTTCTGTCTTGCAGAAACCTTAGAGAGTACTCAAGGTTCCTTATTGATGCACGTGTAGTTATATTTTATCCTGGTTTAAGATGAACATACATGTGAACGTACAACTAATACTTAACTTTCTGGGCAATTTGCTGACTTTTGTGACATGATCCTAGGATGAATCCAGCTTTGATGTTACTCTGAGCAGCCCTTTTCCCTAGACAAGTCCTTTCATTGAAAACCAGAATTACTTGTAAATTCAAAAAGGTAGGTTTTGGTTGGTATCTAAATGAGGAGTCTGCACCTTCCTGAAGGAGAAAACTGAGGTGACAGACAGAAATACAGGGCCTGTGTACATCTTGTTCCCACCTCATGGTGTCCTAGTAGGTAGGTCCTTGCTTCCAGGTTTGATTTCAGACAACTCCATGTGTTTCTGACTTGCATCAGATTTTGCACAGTACCTTCTAGCAGCTCCTTCTCTGCCCTCAGCTCCTCATGGTGCTTTCTTCAGGGGATGCAAGTCCTGGGCTTTTCACTGGGACTCTATTTCTATGTAATAACTTCCAGGCTGGAGCATTCTGTTCTAGAAGGCATGTTCTTACCTCCAAAAAATAAAAAGAGAGCTTCTGTCCTCCTTCCAAAGCGCTGACTTGAACTAATCACTCCCTTTCTGAAGACACATGCTGTCCGAATTGAAAAAAGGGAAGGCTCAAACCCCAACAGCCACATCAGGAACTTCGCTTCTCTAAGAAGCCGACTATTCAGACAGATCTGCATGGCCTGGGACCATCTTAAAGGGCACCCAATAAGTAGCTACTGGAGTACAACTACTCCTGTGCTGCACAGCAGTTCTCTGCGTGTGTAGCAAATCCAGGTTGTCCAGGATATCTTGTCTTCCAGGAGGAAAATGTCTGATTTGGCTACATATCAGAGATCTTAATCTTTCCTCATGGGCAGGACGGAAATCCTCAGTCCGCTGGTTCTTCTGGGAAGGAAACATTTGAATGTAGAAGATGTAATACCAATAGTACTGTCAGGTGCTATAAGACAAACCAGGTGTGCATATCCAGTGAGTTTAGGCTGGAAAAAATCTTTCAGTATTAATGTGGAGATCTAGCTCTTCTTTGTCATCTTATTTGTGCTATATGCGATTGAAGTAGTGTAGTGCAGAAAAGAAAAAGTACTAAGAATGACTCTTCTCTGCCCCAACTTGGATGAAAAATTGCTTTATCCCATAGGGGTAGGAATTAAAATTTTTCACTGAATCCTAAACTTGAGTGTGTGTTTTCTTTCTGCTCCGTAATCTCCAGAGAATGAGCTGCCGGCGACCCTTCAGCTTTCTCACATCCTGAGAAAGTTCAGACTACTTTCTTCACAGCGAGTCTTTTTTCCTTCCCAAGCAGTTGTGCAGGAAGAGGTGAGACCCACCAGTTTGTCTTGCTGCCTGTGAGCAATGCTGTTGATATAATGACCCAGGCCAGAGGGGGAGGGGGTGGGCTGAACCCTCTCTGTGTTTTTTCTGAAGGTTTATGTTGGCTTCCACTAATTTCCTACAAGAAGAGTGCTGCGGAAGGGAGGACAAGAGATGTAGATGTGGGGGTAGGTTGGCTGCTGAGTTATTTTCTTATTTTGTAGCCTTCACTACTTGAAGCCAGGGAACGTGTCTGAAAATCACCACGAAGGAACAGAATGTACAGCTGTGAGTTTTAGCTCACAAGAAGTTATTAGGAGGTGAAAGGGAGTGAGAGCCACAGCGCGTTGTTGGTATCAGTAGGATAGGAACATATATGGTGACCTTAATAGTGCAGTTTCACAAACAGCTTTTCTCCATCTTTCCCATCTTGTATTTCCTCTGTTCTTGTGTCTTAACTTTTCTCACAACCCACGTGGTCTTTTTTTTCTTCCCCCCACCTTGTATTCTGTTTGCCCTCTTGGCTGCTCACTTGCTGTCACCTTTGTAACCTGTCACGCCCAAACGTTGTACATAGGGCAGTGGAAACAACTGAAAATGCATATTTTGGCTCTCAGTTGATTGCATACATTTTGGATGACCTGCTGGGGTGCCCGTAGATCTTTATGGGCAGATTTCATACTGGTGTAGTTGTGAATGGAAAGATTTACTTTGGGTTGAAGAAGGCTGTAGAGACACGGGTCAAAGGAAAACCTAATGCCATTTATTTTCAGCCATGGACAGACGTGCTGTGAGGGTGAGGTTAGTCCAGTATGTGCCATTGATTATGTTAAGTTGTCAGCTCATCGTTTAGACAGGGATTTATTAAAAAAAAAAAAAAGTGGGTTGAGAGTAGTAAAGTAAAAGTAGTAAAGTAGAAGTAGTAGTAAAGTAAAAGGCCTGAAAGTGTGAGAGTGTCCCATTTTTCCAGACTCTCTTACTGTAAACATGATGAAAAGATAATTGTAAAGGAAACTAGTGCAGACTGTACATCCTGGTATTTCACGGGTGACTCTTATCTGAGTGACTCACTCCCCATCGGAGAAAAAAAACATGGCACTGCTTATTCTTTCCATTGTTAGGATCTTAAAGTATTCCACTTCCAGATCTGAGAAGCTCTGATTAAATGTTATAAACTGTAACTTTCATTGTTATTTTTTCCAGTGGTTTGGGGTTTTTTTTGTTGTATGTATGTGTTTTGTTATTTTCTTTTTTAACTGGGAACAATTGAAAAGCCGTGAAGATGAGAAGGAAACATTTTGTACCAGTTCTCATTAAGATTCATTCTGGGAAATAATTAATTAGAGAAAAAGAATTCTTGGAGAGATAATGGAAATATTTTCAGACATCTAGTATAGTATCACATCCTGCTTTTGCTTATGTAAATGCAGCTGTGGTGAAGCCCTGGAGCATCAGTGATGCAGTGCATACTCTGTAACTTATGTCATTTTATGTATGTCCTGGGATGCTGCTGAACAGTGACTGTATATTAGAAACCAACGGCAGACTCGTCTTTCCAGAGATAATGAATCTCACAAGTATTAGTCCCTCCCCTATCCTCATACGAAGCTCTTACACAGAGACAGGCTGACGTATTCTTAGAATTTTGGGAAGTCTTTTGAAGGGCAAGTGTAACAACAGCACATCATTAGGGCCCACAAGGAGCGAGAGGTGCAAAATGGGAGGGTTAGGTATGTGGTGACTATGTCATAACAACCCTCAGTTGTCAGTCAATGCTAAATGGTCATCCACCTCAGTTGGTGGTACCCTCCTGGCACGTTTTTGATGAGACCTAGCACTGAACTCAGCACTCTGCTTGCCTTTACTTGTCAGTATAAAATATGGGAAGTTTTATGCATTTATATGAAACACTATTATCGTATTATTCAATGTCATGTTGTGAGGTTTGAATCCTGCCCTGTCAGCCCATAGGAAGTTCTTTTTTTACAGTAGTTGACTAAAACAGCAGTCCTTAGGGTTTGTGGTCCTATTGACCAAAACACTTCTTTTATTCATCTGAAATGCTTGTACACCAACGTATATAGTATGAGAAACAAACAGGATAAACTGGAAGTGCTGGTCTGTTCTCAGAGCTATGATGTCATCGGAATTAGTGAGACTTGGTGAGATGAGTCCCATGATTGGAATGCTGGGATGGAGGGCTACAGGCTGTTCAGGAGGGACAGGCAGGACAGGTGAGGTGAAGGAGCTGCACTGTATGTAAGGGAGAGGTTTGACTGTACAGCCCTTACCGTTAGGGATGATGTGTTTGAGAGCTTCTGGGTGAGGATTTACGGTGATGGAAAGGAAAGCAGGTGTTGCAGTGAGTATCTATCCTTGATAGCCTGACCAGGATGATAGTACTGACTAGTTATTCTATAAGCAATCTTTTTCTCTATAAGAAATCTTTGGATCTGAAGCCCTTGTCTTTATGGGAGACTTCAACTTCCCAGACGTCAACTGGGAATACTGTACTGCTGTGATAAGTAAGTCTGGGAAATACCAGAAGTTTGTTGAAGACAACTTCTCGTCACAAGTATTCAGTGAGCCAGCTAGGAAAGATGCCTTTCTAGACTTGTTTGTGAATAGAGAAAGACTCGTGTGAGATGTGATGGTAGGTGGCTGTCTTGGCCACAGTGATCATGGAATGGTTGCATTTAAAATTGTTGGTGTAATGAGAAAAAAGGACAGCAGAGTTGCTACCCCGGACTTCAGAAAAGCAAACTTCAAGCTATTCAGGGAGCTATTTCACAGAGTACCCCGAGAATCAGTTTTTGAGGGCTTGGGGGTCCATGAGTGCTGGTCAGTTTTTAAGAACCACCTTTTAGAAGCACAGGAAGAGGCAATTCCACTGTGTCATAAGTCAAGCAAGAGGGACAGGAGACCAGCTTGGCTGAACAGGCAACTCCTCATGGAGCTCAAGAGGAAAAAGAAATTGTATGATCTCTGGAAGCAAGGTCAGGCTTTGCAGGAAGATTACAGAGCTGTAACTCGCATATTCAGGGAGAAGACATGTAAGGCCAAGGCAGAGCTAGGGTTGAAACTGGCCAGTGTTGTGTCAGACAACGAGAATTTTATTAATTGCGTTAATAGAAAGAGGCGGTCTAAAGATAACGTTGGACCAATATTTGTTGAAGATGGTCATCTGACAAATAGGAACAAAGAAAACATGGAGCTATTCAACGCTTTCATTGCCCCAGTCTTTAATAATAATGATAGACCTTGGGCTGCCTAGTCCTCTGAGTTGGAGGACCATACCGCAGGAACAGTGACGTTCCATTTGTGAACATTGAAATTGTGAGGGACCAGTTGCGTCAGTTGAATGTTCATGAGTCCATGGGACCTGATAAGATTCATCCCAGAGTACTGAAGGAGCTAACGGATGCTACGGCAGGATCCGTCTCAATCATCTACCAAAGATCTTGGGAATCTGGGGAGGTCCCTGCTTACTGAAAAAAAAGCCAATGTTATTGCAATTTACAAGAAGAGCATGAGGGAAGACCCAGGAAACTACAGACCTGTTAGTCTAGCCTCAATACCTAGAAAAATTATTAAGAAGGCCATACTGGGTGCGACTGAAAGGCATTTAAAGAATAACACAATCATCAGGCACAGTCAACATGGGTTCACAAAAGGAAAATCCTCTTTAACTAAATTGATATCCTTCTATGATAAGGTCACTCACCTAGTGGATGAAGGGAAGGCAGTGGATGTAATTTTTCTGGATTTTAGTCTAAGGCTTTTGATACTGTCCCTCCAGTGTCCTTCTGCACAAGCTGTCCAACTGTGAGATGAGCAGGTACATGGTGCACTGGATGAACAGCAGGGCTCAAAGCACTGCAGTGAATGGGGCTACATCTGTCTGGCAATCGGTCACCACTGGTTTTCCTCAGGGCTCAATTCTAGGGCCAGTTCTGTTTATTTAACATATTTATCAGGGATCTAGAGGCAGGATTTGAATGCACAGTTAGCACGTTTGCTGATTATACCAAACTGGGAGGTGCTGTTGACTTTCCTGAGGGACAAGATGCCTTGCAGAGGGATCTAGATAGATTGGAGCATTGGGCAATGATTAATGGGATGAAATTTAACAATTTAAAATGCCAGATTGTGCACCTGGGGTGGAGTGACACCAGGCACAAGTATAAATTGGGAGAGGAGTGGCTGGAGAGCAGCCCTGCAGGAAGATCTGAGGGTGCTGGTCGCCACCAGGCTCAATGTGAGTCAGCAGCATGCCCTGGCAGCCAAGACAGAAAACCACATCCTGAGGTGTGCAGCAAACACAGTATAACCAGCCAGTCAAGAGAGGTAATTACCCTGCTATATTCGGCATTGGTGTGGCCTCACCTCGAGTACTGTGTGCGGTTCTGGGCCCTGTCATTTAAGAAGGATGTTGAGGTACCTGGATGCATCCAGAGGAGGGCAACAAAGCTGGTGGAAAGGCTGGAAGGTGTGTCCTATGAGGTGCAGCTAAGGACTTTGGGCTTGTCCAGTTTGGAGGGAGGGAGGCTGAGGGGCAACCTCGTTGCTCTCTACAGCTTCCTGAGGAGAGGAAATGGAAAGGGAGGTGCTGAGCTCTTCTCCCTGGTATCCAGTGATAAGACTGGTGGGAATGGTTCAAAGCTGTGTATGGGAAGTTTAGATTGGACATTAGGAAGCATTGCTTTACCAAGAGGGTGGTCAAACACTGAAATAGGCTTCCTAGAGAGGCCCCATGTCTATCAGTGTTTAAGAGGTATTTGGACAGTGCCCTTAATAACATACTTCAGCTTTTGGTCAGCCCTGAACTGGTCAGGCATGCCACTGTAGGTCCCTTCCAAATGAACTATTCTGTTCTAATCTACGCTTTTCTGTCCAGGAAGTTATTCCACATCTATATTCCCAAAGGAGGTCAGCATCTAATTTGGGCAGTTGCATTCAATTCTCCTTCAGCAAACATGACAGCCTCCATAAATATCAGGCTGGTATTATTAAACTGATATTTCAGGAAAGATTGTCAAATTGATGGATTACAGGAAACTCCAGAGAAAGTCTGTATTTCGGTAGGTCCCAAGGAGGAGACAGATCCATGAATCCCAGTGCTTTTCCAAAGTTAGCTACAAGGCTGTACCTGTTTCTAAAACTGGTAACTGTTTTCCTGGTACTGTGCGTGGTCATCAAATACTTATTTAGACAAAATATAAACTTGTTTCTTTTTACATAGCTGGCAAACCAGCAGCTTTCATTTTCTGGGAATAGTAATAAGTAAAAAGGGGGACTGGTCCATGTTTGGAGTGCCTCGTACCCTCTATAGTGTCTGCCTGAGAGCTAGTAAAGCAGAGTCCTTATTGGAGAGAGATCTGCCAGTGAGAATGAAAACTCCAGTATCTTTGGCTTGCAGCAGGTTAGCAAAAGAACGTCAAGGTCCCCAGGTTGACCCCAAATTTGCTACCGTCCCTTCCTAATCAGCTGCAGCATAGAGAAAGAAGCAGAGGCTATTTCTTCTATTGCTGAAAGATGTTATCTCTACCCTGTAAGGCAAGCTACGAAGGCATCCATAGCTTCTGTGGGAGCAGGAGTGTGCGTACTACACATATCATCAATTAATGTCTTAGCTGAATGGATAAAGGCTTGCGGTGAGGATTCATGCTTTAGCTGCCTTGATAGTCTATTTTGTGTACAGCTTGTGGTTGCAGGGCATTAAACGACCCTTTTTTGTTCAGTGAGATTTCTGAGGCTTTTGATGTGGAGTAAATTTTTCTACTATGAAGTAAACTGACCAATTACTGGCACGTGAAATAGCTGCATATATTCCATTTTGTGGTTTTACATTACCTGGATCCACTGTTCAGCTCATACAAAGATGAGTGGCGGGCACTGATTGATGTAATACTGTAGTATTGCTGAATAAGTGTGCATTGTGGTTTAGACTAGGCTTCAAAGGTACTAAGGTGATCCTATGCAACTGTATTCATGAATTTGCCCAAGATAAATAATTTTAGAAGATTTTCCCTGTAAGCTACGATGCTGGAGGAACACCTGCTGGAGATTCAGTCTCTCATAGGCAAATAAATAATATCCAACCTGGATTTGCTTGCAGCAAACATTGTAGTAGAAGGCCTTCCATCCAGAGGCTGAAGTTCAAACATACCAAGAAGGACAAGCAGGTTGGAAGTCAGTTCTTGATTCTGTCTCCTGCCCATTTGTTGTTTGTGCAAAATTGCTTGCATGGAGTTTGTTTACTGTATTGTGACTGACTGCTGAAACTGAAAGTTGAGAAATGAATTTAATGCATCAGAGGGAAAAATGTAAAAAATTAAACTCAGTTTAAGTTACGGGATTCATATATAGTTTTGGCTTCTGCTTAAAATTAATCTAAATTTGAACATCCACTCAAGTTACAGACCCCAAGCAGCACGGAACATTTAAAGCCATTACACTACCTTTTGGCAAACTGTGGAAATTTTTAAGAATCTTGCATAGAAAAAAATGCGTATGTGTCTACTGAAATGGAGCACATGCTCTTTCTGTACTTAAATGTGAAGATGCATGTAAGACCTATTTCTTCGTCCTTGCTTCAACTCCGCTACCCAGAAAAATTTTCTTGCCTGTTAGCTAGAAAAATGTTCACCTGAGACATTGATGGTATCAAAATATTATTTATGTGATGTTCAGACAAGATTGGTGATAAGTTCAGTCTTAAAGGGCTACAAGGAACGTGATTTTTGTGTGAGAACGAACACTTGTGAAACCCACTACATTGACGAGGTAAGAGGCCACCTAATCCCATAGAGGTAGCATCCCTGGTAAAGATGGGCAACAGAGTGTGTGGGAACTGAGCTGCAATGCTCTTCATGAAGACCGAAAAGCCTCGCTAAAACGAAATTAAACTTACGTGTCAATACTTTCTGAACTGCCCTGCAAGCCTTTATGTCCTTTCATTTGATGAATTATTAGAGTCCAGGAAAAATTTTTCATTTCTATTTACATTAACATATTCAGCAAAACCCCTCCTAGTTCTCCTTAGTTTGCCAGCTGGTGTAATTTTAAGGCCAAAAATAACTTGTTACATGGGTGGCATTTCCTGGCTGGACTAATCTGAAGCTGAGTGAAATCAGCAAGAGATCCCCTCTTCTATACCCTATTTAAAGCAGTGGGTGTATTAAAGGCAAGACTCCCTTGTATTCCTAAAATTGTATAAGTATTACCTGGGAAGGGGGGACTTTCTGAAAGCTGTGATCAAAATGTCCAAGCCCACATGCTAGGTAGCAAGTAACGGCATTTACGTTTGGCTGAGACTTGTTTATTTTCCCAGACTTGCCTGGAATTTGTCTGGTGGTGCCACAAAATACTAGCGAGGCCGAAAATACAGTTTTGGGAGCTGAAGGGGAAGCCTGCTGCCCTCAGAATGCTGTTGTGAAGTGGTTCACAGAGGCGACAGGAAAGATAGTGTTTGTCCTAAACGGATGAGCCATGATGCCATTCAGCGTGACCTGGACAGGCTGGAGAGTTGGGCAAAGAGGAATCTCATGAAGTTCAACAAGGGCAAGTGTAGGGTCTTGCACCTGGGGAGGAACAACCCCATGC
>VZSC01018226.1:554254-589299 GCA_013398225.1 Steatornis caripensis | reverse complement strand
GGCTGTGGAGTCTCCTTCTCTGGAGATATTCAAAACCCACCTGGATGCATTCCTGTGCAACCTGCTCTAGGCTAACCTGCTTTAGCAGGGGGGTTGGACTGGATGATCTCTAGAGGTCCCTTCCAACCCCTACCATTCTGTGATTCTGTGATTCTATGATTCTATGATTTCAGTTATTTTATTGGCAAGACTAACAGGAATGGGCAACCAGGAATCCCACCCATGAATGGGTGGTAGGTAATGCACAGGAAAAGGGTGTGTGAATTCCTCGTGTGTGTTGAGTGTCTGAAGCTAATTGCATGAAGAACGGAAAAGACTGAGGCGAGGCATGGCATGGCATGGCATTGTATGCCCTTGAAATTAAAAAGCAGAAAGGAGATCCTAAAAGAAGTAGCTTACCCAGATAACAGGATGAATAATAGGAAAAACAACATTATACCCTTATGTAAATGGAAGTTACAAAATGATAGCATGAAAAGCTTGTCTGTGTACTCTTCATTTGGCCTCCTTGGGTGTGTGAATGAGCATAGTCTCAACCTACATTTTCCCCATGGGACTCTCCCTCATTCAGTGACTAGAACAGACAGCACTCATCTCTTTTGGTTGCTCAAGATGTGGTTTTCAGTGATTTTTTGCTGTTCTAAGTGCTTCAGAGGCCCATAGCTTCCTGTCCCCTCCTCCTCCTTCCTCCTGAGGAAGAGGAGGGCATGGGTATGCATAGCCCTCAGGAGCTTCAGGGGTGCCCGGAGGCAGCGGACGTTGTGCTTTGGCAGAGGGTGGGAGGCTGAAGGCTCAGGAAATGAGTAACAGGCAATCAGGTTGAAAGCGCTTCCTACCTTTGTCTTCTCTTTCTTTAAGGACCGTGAGTCATCATGGAGTAAGACAACAATTTTACCGATGCAAACTTAAAGATGGCAGAAGATTTATTTTCCTACCATAAAAGCCCTACTTGCCCTATCCTTTCAAGGTCTCATTCATTTCTTAACTAAGGCAACCACTTCTAAAACAGCAGCTGATATGGTGACAGGTTAGCTGATTAGCTAGTAGATATAACAGAAAGCCATGCATGAGTTAAAATAGCATTTTCAAATTAAATACTAAGACACCTATGCAGATAAAGAGGAAATAAAATCTTACAGTCTCGCAGAATTAATTTTTAATTCTTTGCTACATCAAAGCAATCTGAAAAAAAAATCTTCTTCATCAGAAAATATTTTTTTCTGAACTTTTCTGTCAACTTTTTAGGAGAATTTATGAGAAGACAAACTCCAAAAAGATTTCTCATGGGAAAAATTCAACAGATCATTTATGATGACTGAACTAAACCTTACAGGTACGTACCACTGACCTGAGCATCAGTGTAAACGTCCCCCTCCTCTGGGGTACCTAGAGGGCACAATTTCTGGACAGTGCTGCCAAATACCTTTTGTGCTTGTTTAGGCAAAGATGTTGTATTTATACACCTGAAACTCCTGGAGATTTTTCAGACTTTTCTTTTCCCCTCCCCAAAGTGATTGGATGCCATTTGGCACACTGTCAGCCCAAACCTCAGTATTCAATTCCAGGGGGTGGCGTGTGGCTGTGCCCTGGCTGCGCCCAGCTCGGCCCCTGCCTGCCTTGCCAGGGCCGGTTGCCCTTCTGCACCCCCTCCTCTTTCTGTGGCTGTTGACAGAGACAGAGCTTGTGGTTTAGACATAGTAAAGCAATTATGAGGTGACGCAGACACCTACGTGTCTGTGAAAATTATAAGGTATTGCTCTGTCTCCGCCGCACCCTGAATACGGTTCTTCATCTGCTACACATATAACCCTCCTGCTGGGAACAAAATTACATTTGCAATAAATTCAGGGAAAACAAAGATGAGGAGGTAAGAGAAAAGTATTTTTCGGAAAGGAAGTATATTTAAACCTCTATTTGGCACCTGAAAAGCTGTGCTGTGCCAGATCATTATTCCAAAAACTTTTCAAGCTCTTGACTGTCTCAGAAGAAATTAACGATGTTTAGTTCTCCTTATCATGGTCTTTCCACTCTGGGGAGGGCCACAGTGCAGTCATCATTTATAAGGGGAAAACCAGAGCTTTATCACTCAGAGCTGTTTTCCTTGGGAGGCCATTGCTCCCATCACCCATGGTCTGCTCTGACACTGCCTGCTGTGTGTTGTCAGTGTAGGCAGCTTCACTTGTTTCTGTGGGTTTTGTGACTCCATGAGTGAGTTTGGAGAAAAACAAAACTTGCACCATAGCTGTGTGTCAGATAAGATAATTTCATGAGAGGTCTTGAGTCTTCTTGTAAGTTTTACCTGTCGCTAGCCCCAGGGGCACTGCCTGAGGCAGCCACATAAAACACTGCTGCTTTTGTCTTCTAATAGCCAGCAAGCCTCAGCTAGTGCAGCCCAAATCTTGCATGTGTGGATGGAGGATGAGTATTTTTATCTTGGCTGATTGCAGAATTCACCTTTGTGTGAACTTTTCTGACTGGCTGCAGCCCTTTTGGTTTTGATGATGCAGACGTCTCAGTTGCCCTCATCAAGCTCTGTAAGAAAGAAAAACTCTCAAAGCTCACAGTATCCTTTCAGTACGTGTAATTTGCTCCATGGCATCAAATGGTTCCTATAATGGAAGTGTTGTTGTAGTAGTGGTTTTGAAGCGACTATGGGAATTCTGGTAGGAATTTACGTTCTGCGTACTTCAAATGTAGGAGCTGCCTCAAAACACAGCCTGTGATAATACAGAATTTTTTAACCAAGTCTACCTGCATTTAAGTAACAGACTAATCTACTAGAGAGTGTATCCAGTTCTTCAGAAAGTCAAAGCAAAGCAAGAACATTTAGAACTTAAAAACAATCTAATCCCATGCAGCTAGTAATCAAATGTACACATGCTGGTAATATAGCCTTTATTCTGGAAAAACAGTAGTTAGCAAAAGGATGTTTATTTATGGAAAAAGAACCGTGAGAATGCTAGGGAGATTAATTTTAGACATCTTGTTAAAATTTTCAGGATTGAATTAGTAGTGTCCTTCCCCCATATCTGGGCAAATTGCAGTTCTCTGGGGCCCTGTAATAGGTTGTGTTTGTTTTCTGTTCTTAGGGAGATGAGTGATAGTGAAGCTCAGTAACTGTATTTTCTGGCTAAAGAAAGCTGTACTTTGTCTGCTTTGCTGGGACAGTCCTTTGGCTAAGGCACTTTACAAGGATCAGAATAGCAAATGCGGGGAGGAAATTTTCACACTGCAGTCGTCCTCAGCTCTGCTACTGATCCCAAGTGCACTCTGCCAGCCACAGGCTTGGCTGCTCTTCCCGTGCCTGTGCTGATCTGCTGGGTAGACCTTGAGTAAATCCTCTTTCTTTCTTCCCCCCCCATCCCCCACCCCTCCATTTCTGTAATTCATGCAAGACGGGTTATACTAAATGGCTGACCTGGTATTCTTCTGACTTCCAAGGACATCGGGCTCTGACGGTTCTTCCAGGAGCCCTGTTTTTCGCTAAGGAAGAAGCGGAGAAGCAGTAGTTCAGGATTTAGTCTTTGGTTTTCCTTTACTCTCTACAGCGATGCTTGAAGAGTGTTTCTAACAGTTATCTTTCAATTACTTTAATAGAGCTGCTCTAACAGTAAATCACACCAGGAAACTTAACATCCCTGCCTCCACACATTGTAAAGGACTTGTCCTCTTCCATGATGGAAAGAGGTTAATTGTAGCTGCAACAGCGTGCATGGTATGTCTGCTTCCCTCAAATGCTCTCAGCTTGGACAAACACAAAACTATAAAAATATCTCTGTTATTATTAATTTTCTTCCTTCTGATTCATCTACCAAGAGCCCTCAGGAAGTGTTTATCCCAGAATATGATGGGCGCAAGCTGTAACCAAATTATTTTTCTGTGCAGCAGAAAAGAAAGCTGGGATTCAGTCTGTCACCACCACTAACCTTTGCACTTGCTTTATCTGATATGAAAACTGTAACGTCAGACCCACCCGACTTTTCTTTGTTCACCTGAAAATCTGTAATCTCACTTTTGATGCCACTGGGATCAGAGGAAACCTATGGGCTGGCCTGACGTTTTTTATTCATACAAATCTTTGGCTTCCCTTTGCTGCCACCTTCATGTTAATGTGGAAGAAAGCAACTCCGTTCTCCCGCATTGCGGAGGCATGCGCTCCGGTTCTCGCGCTGGGACCTTCCTCATGGTGTCCGTCACGCTCACTGCTCTGAGCTCCTGGGAGCAACCCTGTAGCTCAGTTGCTTCGACTCCTTTGTGTCTGTGGGGCTGAGACAGGTACTTTCTGCCATGGTTCGTGGTAGCTTTGCTTCCTGCTCAGTTTTTATCTGTTGTTGTAGCAGGATGTTCACAAAATAACGTGGATTGAGGATCTTCAGTCCTGGATCCAGACCCAATGGATAAAAATCAGACCCAGCACACAGATCAAGCGAGCAGATCTCATTCTTAGACCTGCCTTAATTGATACAGGTGGTTGTACTTTACTGCAGTTGGAAAGGAGGCTTGAGGATGCTGGAAAATAAGCGTAGGACAGCAGACCAAAGGACGTCGTGTTCTCCTTGGTAAAGCTCATAGCGAAATCACTGAGTCCCTACTCTGTGGATGGAAAGGCTTTCTTCATGATCAAGGAATGAATCAGCCTTTTCACCATGTCTTCATCCAATGCCCACTTAGCTATAGTGTGCACAAATTGTGAGATATGACTCTTTTCTTCGCCCATAAGCCTTAAGGGAACCCAGTGGTGGTTAGCTCAGATACAACGTTGCCTGTAGCTGTCTGCAGTGGGTGGGATGAATCTGACACCAGAGTTGGGGTCCAGGAGGAAATGCCAAGGTCAGTTTTAGGATGCTTGATTATATCCTGTGTGGCAAATAAAGTTTTATTTTACATTTTGATTAGTTACTTTCTGAAAGAGAAAGAAATTCTGCAGAAAGATTAGTAAGTTTTGAAATACTGTATTTGTCAGAGACAACGCTAGATGGGAGTAGAAAATGTGGAGAAATTCAGTCCAAAAGAAACACATCCTTTTAAGAAAATCAGAAGAAAGTCAATTATTTTAGCAGTTAATCAGAGACAGCCAAGTAGAAGCAAGCCTGGCAGATGAGGCAGCTCGTTAGAGGGTTAGCGGTGGGGACTGGGACGTGCGGCAAGCAGGGAGTTGAGTTCAGCTCCCTGCCTTGGCTTCATGTGGGCAGGCACAGCAGGGGCTCAGGGCAGGGATGGGACAGGGGACAACTTCCATCCTTGTAGGGGATTCCTCTGAGTCAAGAAAGACAGGAGGTTGAAGAGATATTGTTGAGAAGAATCTTGCTTCGTTTCTGTTTGGAATATAACTTTTTAGATGACACAGTCTTTCACTGGCACCACAGTAACGAAAAAGCATAGACTTAGAGGAAAGACTTGAAACTGATAAATATTGTAAAATGGGTTTGGTGTTCTCTCGTTAAGCGAATGAGAATTGTCCTGGGCGAAAATGCAAATAAAAATGATGCCCCAGCCGGTAGTGCTGAAAACTGCTCAGAGCAAACCTGTTCAGCCCTGAAATTTCAACACTTTTGTGGGATTTTCTCTCTGGACACACAACGCTTCAGGAGGTGGAGCAAAAGGGTGAGAAAATAAGGCTTTAATTTAAGGTGTAAGGGTTGTGTTTTATTCTTAATCAATGAAAACCTCTTTTTGGCAGGTGGCATGTCATCCTGCCTTCCGAAGAACTGCAGAAAAGCACCTGCCCTTCCCTCCTCTTCACGCACCGCCACCGTGCCGCAGTTCAGCGGCATCTCAGAACAGGTGCCGTGCCTTCTTTGAGCGCTGTAAGAAGACAAAGCAAAACCAAAGAACCCCCAAAACATCACCAAAAAGAAGTTGGGGGGGGGGTAGGGGAAGAGGAAACTAATCCGAGGTTCGCTGGGCGTAGAGGGGTTGCGTCTGAGCTCTGATGCACTCATTGAATTCGGGAAGGGTGGTGGGGGTGGGGGCGTTCTGCAGGCTTGGCTCCCGCTGGGGGCCGGGGAGGAAGGCGCAGCTGGTGCCCATCCCCGCCGCTTCCTGCCACCTAGTGGTGCACCGAAACCGCTGGCGTCTGAGCAACGCCGTAACGGCGTTAGAAACGTCGTGAGAGAGGCGGGAGGACGCTGCGTGCCGCGGGGAGAGAACGGTGAGAGGCGCTGAGCGTTCTGCGGCCGTACAGCCGAGCGGCCGTAGCGTTCCTGCATCCCCCCGCCCGCTCCCCTCTGCCCCTTCTTCTTTCTCCTCCTCAGAAGATGGCCAGGGGACAGAGGTTTTCGTTGCTCATTCTGACCTTGTCTAGGCTGGAAAGGGTTTCAAAGTTTTACCTTGAGTGGTTGCTGAATAGCTAAGCCGGGGTTTTGCCAGCACTGAAGGGGAGGGTGGTGGTATCGCAGCACAGTTTTTCTGGTACTTGGTGTTAGTTACTGGGCTGGGCGAAGCAGCATCCTCTAGGCTTGAACACCCCGATGTGGTCAGCCTGGCCACAGATGCGCTCCCAGCATTGCTACGAGCCGTTCCCTGGTAGCAGCTGACGAGTAAATACTGGCAAACACGGGGAAAAAATTCCCCGGTGTAGGCAAAGCCCTCTGTGGTCTTCCTTGATATTTGACATGTATTTCCTCAGCAGCACCCACTCTTCTTGTGAGACTTTACCCTCACTTAACTATTTGGGACTATTAGATTAGGGTGGTGAACTCAGATGCCGATGCCTATTGTGAAAAGAAAAGTGATCTCCAAATGCAGGTGAGCGAGATGGTCTGACAGTGTGGTCACTCCTATTTACCCACTCGTGGGAACTGTAAAATTTGTTATGGGTGTTACACTTTCGGTATGTTGAACAGATTTCAAGTGTATTATTTTTTCCTTGGAAGGACTTTGAGTTGCATTCAGCTTTTTACACAGGCGGCGCCCCTGCGTTAGTGACTCACTAGACACTCTATATAGAGAAAGTAATCCTGATCAGATCTAACGTTCAGATTATGGTTTTTGCAAGCAGGTTCAGATTATCAGGGGTTTTAGTAAAAACAGTTCCCAGAGGAAGCAAGATGCTTTGACACATTCTGCCAAAATCTCCACATGTGTAGAAAATGAAAGAGAATAGTGTGCTTGAGAAGCCTGGTACTTTCCACCTTACCCTTTGCGGTAATGAGATAAAGTAAAAACAGGAGATTGCTTTGTATTTTTTATTTATAATCTTTCCCACTCCCCACCCCAGAGAAATCAGAGCGTATCTCACAGCAGCAGTGTGGAATGGCAGGTGATTTCCCTGCCTGTGTCAGGACTCAGCGGGACCGGGGACTTCCTGGAGCAGCTGGGCAGAGCCTGGCAGCCAGGACCCAGGACCCCAGCCAGGAGCTGGGCAAGACAGAGCACACCAGCAGCAGCCCCAGCCCTGGGCAGCAGGGACCCGCCTGGGAATGGGGACAGGACAGCAGCCCACAAGTAGGGTCAGCTACCTAGCTGTTCAAGCCACAGGTGACTGACACACCCTCCAGGACGCGGAGAGGACGTGCATTATTGCAGCCAGAATGAGGACTGCTCGGCTGTGGTCCCAGCAGCTACTCGAGTAGTCTTGATGGGCTAGATGCTATCCTCCTTACCCTTTTTTTGCAGAGAGGTGCACTTTCTGATGACAGCGATCGTTTTGGTCCAAGGACACAGGAGACAAGAGCCATCTCCTCCTCACCTACCAAGTGGCTGTGGCTGCTGCAGTGTCCATCTGGGCAGTGCAGACTCCCCAGCATGTATGACCTTCTCCTAACTATGTTTCTGCAGTGAGGGTGCGCACCCTGTGTATTTAGAAGCACGTTTGCCAGATAGCTTTTAGAGATTTTAGCTGTTTTCAAAAAAAGCTAAGCTAACTTCTCTTTCTGGTCTGTGTTCAGACCCCGTCCCATATAGGCGTCAAAGCATGCAACTCAATCACTTTGGTCGAGATGGGTTTTTCAAGGAATTCTTGTGGTCTCCAACCACAGAGCAACAAGCTGAGCTGTTTGTGTGCAAACACACCACCAAAAGAGCTCGGTTATGTATTTGGCCTAATCAGTATGCGTTTCTCTAGTTTCAAAGGTAAAAGGGTATTATGTCATTTCTGCAGGGAAAGAAAGGACTAAGTTGTGTTCCTAGCTCCCCTTTCTGCAGTCTTTGCAGTAGGTGTTGGCAGATGTGTCCACGCTCAGGACTGTCACAACTCCTGGCAAAATAAATGCATGTAATTTGGAAATTCATTTTTAGCTGTATAAAGAGTTTACACAATCCATGTGTCCTTTGACTTTATGGCTTTAAGATTCTTTTTATAATATTAGGGCGAAAGCTTATTATATAGTACCTGTCTGTTTTCTGGAACAAGAATGGTTATTTCCAGATCTACGAACTCACAATCTTTTCTCTAGCATGGGGCACTGCTTGATTTTCTTCTCCCCTGTAAAGCAACTAAGGAATTATTTGAGAACTGTATTTGCAGATTCAGAGAAGTAGTATCTTAGAAGGTAGAGAGTCCAATTTTTTAGGCATTGTCCTTCAAGAAAGATGTCAACCAATTTGAGATAGCAGTGAGAACAGCAGGAATAGTGCTGGTCTGAGGAAGGGCTGAAAGATCCAGGGTCGTTTAGTCTGCTGTGAGATGTGATGTCTTCAATAAATGCAAACCTGGAAAGAGGATAAGAGTAAACGTTCTCCTCATCTACTTTAAATAGAATAAGAAGTAACGGCTTAAAGTTTCCCTAAACTTTACGAAAAGCCTCCATTGGTAGCGATCATAAGATGCTGGAATAGATGATCTTGAGTGACCAAGACCTTCACTAAACGTCTTCAGAAACAAGTGAGAGAACGGCCTGTTTGAAATGGCTTCAGTAATGTGATCTTGTTGTGGATCATGTTGCCCTTCCCAGCCTTCTTTCTCTTGCCTTTTGCTTTGCAAGCGTGATGTCGTTTCATTCATTGTGCAGGTAAGAAAGGTGGAGTGTTGAAAAACACCCAGCCCGGAGTAACCTAGTGTACCTTCAAAATTGACCGTAGCTAAAATGCAGGCTGGACAAAGGGGTAGCAAGAGTGCCCCATCCAAGTGAGACCTTCTGTGATTTTTACGTATAGGCCTAAGTGTTTTTTCCAAAAGCAGATGCATCATATTTAGCCAAAAATCTGAGTATATGGCTTTCAGGAAGGGAGTTCCATTTCATTACTGGAACTGATAGCCAGAAATTGTCTGATTTCCAAGCAGTTAGCACTCTCATTTCCTAGATGTGAAATGGGTGCATTTTCTGCAAAACACGTTGAGAAACATGGTACAAAGGCTACTTCAGGGATGACTTACAGTTCTTCTCTTTTTCACTAGGGAAAAAAGTTCCCGTGGCTTTCTGTGCCAGTGACAGGTGCCGCAGTGCTAATTCTGATACCAGCTATCCTGCTGCCAACAGGCAAGCGCGGCAAACCTTTAGAAGATGAGAAAATGAAGCCTTGTACATCCACCTGACCTAGTTAAAATCTCTCTCTGAGCATTTGTCAGCTTGCATATCTCAGTGGAAATGTGCACCTCAGCAAGGGCTACACCCCTGGACGACTCTTGTAAAGAAACATGAGGTTCTCTAGAATCGCAGGGAGAGTTTTTGCTTCTGTTTTGTTCACTTACGTTCTGAGCTTGCTTCCTGGCACCCACTGCCGTAATTTGAGGTCAGCCAGAGTACTTTAACGCATCTGATTTGTCTTCCATTTCTCTTCAGTAGGCTTAGAGCTCTGAAGTCCCTCTGAGAAAGAAAAGAAACCACACTGGAAGATGAGAGCTTTGCATGGGTGTTGAAAGCCGTTTCCTCTCAACCTTTGTTTCGTCATGACAAATCAGTGTCCAAAATCAAAGCACACATTACTTCCCATCACTTGCTTATAATGCAAGACCACTGTTTTAGTAAAGTCTGTTCCCAGACTACAGAGAAGAGGAACTGGTAGATCACAGGGGTTTTCAGCCTCTGGGCAAGGTAACTGTGTGCATCTGTGAGGTCCCCAGCTGGGGAGCTGACAGTGATACTGTAACCGCAAATTACGTAAGGTGTGTTTTTGTGTCTTGCCTTCCTACCACTACAGAGATTGCCACTCTTGTTGACCTTTTAAATATGACTTTCTTGAGAAAATTGAGGGCCCGCTGAAGCTACCGCTTCTTCCAGAAAACCACGACTGTCAATGACCAAGGCATGGACAAAGGGAGATGCAAGTTGATTCATTTTTTCAATGAAATGCAAATGAAATGGCATTTCTCAAAGGTCTGGGCCTCTGCAGAATTTGCGAAAATGCAGCACAATGAGGCAAAATCCCTGATGTAAAGTTTAGGTGGCAGACTTCCGGGTAGTAACAACTTAAAAAAGGAAGAACAAAATTTAACAGAAACCACGCTGCTTCGCTATCCTTCCCATAATCCAGAAATGCTGGAAACCAGGCAAGTTTCTTAGTGCACACTAGAAGTCAATCCCATCTCTTTTACTGAGGTAGATGTTGTTTTACAACAGGTTACATGACAGAAAATAAATTTAGCCTCTGAGAGTGACTTCGTGGATTTCCTTGAGTTCTGTTTGAAGAACTGTTGTCTGTAAAACCTAGACACCTACACACCAACTGGTGTTAGGTGAAGTAACTTTGTAGGTTTTGATGATGCTGAATCTTTTTGCGTTAGGCAAAAAGCTGGCTCTTTGTGACCACAAAGCAAACAGTGCCGAGACTTGAAGAGACATGGTCTCTGTTCCAGGTTTCAGTCAACAGACCTGTGTCAGTGCCTCCGGCTATGTGCAGAAATGCTGTGTATGCAGTAGGTGTGCCTTTTTCTAGATGCCGCCCCAACTGAGGGGCAAGTCATCCACAGAACATATTTTTAGCCACGATTTCAGATGGAAAGACATACATAGATGGTTATTAATAAGTTTAAGAGATCCTTATTAGCCAAGACAGCTTGATTTTAGAAAGTGTTGAGTCCCGGTGCACGTCTTGCTGGGATGGATTGGAGAGATTGTCTGTTAGTTACTGTTGGTTTCTAACCGCAGTATCGAGAAGTTCCTTTTCGTACACCGGTAGTGTGCTTGTCGAATATGCATGCCTCTGAACGCCTTTCCCTTTTCTGAAGCTTCAGTGTGAAAACTGAGTGCATGCGATTCACTGCCAGATGACAGCTTTGTGTCTCAGCAGCAGAGCTGGCTGAGCTGCTGCAAACGCCACATGTGCAGACATGTGATAACTAGAACGTAACACATACATAACAACTCATCTAGAAAATCTCTTGTGAAAAGAGAATTCAAGTTTGTTAACCCGAGAATAAATGCCACTTGGATGAAA
The DNA here is from genome assembly GCA_013398225.1 of Steatornis caripensis. Lineage (NCBI taxonomy): Eukaryota > Metazoa > Chordata > Aves > Caprimulgiformes > Steatornithidae > Steatornis > Steatornis caripensis. The sequence goes on along the minus strand of VZSC01018226.1, from coordinate 577,983 downwards.
ACTCAGCCGCCGTTATCATTAGCTTAAAGCCAGCAAAGTTCTACTCTTCAGTCATGCAAAATGATCACTCCCATGATCTCAGTTAAGTCTGGTTATGTCTTATGCCAAGCATATTCTTTACTCCGAACTTCAGATGACCAAACAAGTCTCCTGACTAAAATCAATTATACAAGATACACAATTAATTATAAAAAGTTATATATATAACCTGAACTCCTCTGTATCACAGGCCAAGATTCATAATAGTTAGAAGCTCAGCCTCTTAAAAGTGTTTCTGATATGGATTACCCCCTGTTGCTTTTGCTATATTACAGTAACCATGGCAGTAGTGTTCCATCCATGGGTCCCCTGAGATGTGTATGTACGTATGAGAAGGCAGAAAGGGGAACAGGAGTTTGGAATTTGAGTTCAGGCTAGATATGTATTTGCAGTCGTTAGGAATGTAAAGGACATGGCAAGATCACCTGTATGAAACAGAGTATGAGTGCATTTGATTCAGGTGGCTGACATATGCCACTGACCCGTGTGGATGGAAATGTGGTCTTATGTGGTTCTTAGGCATTTTCCCTATCATTAGGTGAGCAGAAATTGTGCATCACCAGGCAAGGCCCAGTGTAGGCTTTTTTAATGGAAAATACTAACTGCCACTTAAAACTCACAGAAAAATTAGATTTCTTCACTTTGTATTAAGGTGCATTGGGTTGTTTTCATCTCAAGTTTCATAGCTAACTCTGCTGTCCTCTAGGCTCTGCTGGTCTTCTTTGACAATCCTTTTCTGGGCACCCATTCAGGTGTCCTTCTTCTGCTGCCTCCCCAACTTGAAATCAGCTCCTGTCTCTTCTCTGGCCACCGTCCATCTCTCTGTTCCTGTCTCTTGTTCCCATTTGCCTGGCCTGAAATTTCTTGGCATGAAGTGGGGTAGGGGAGCAGAGCTGTGGAGACGGCAGAATGACGAACCCTATGCAAGGAGTAGGACGGGGAACAGCCCAGTCACAGAAGCGGACGTTTTCTTCTTCCCTCAACCTGCATCTGCACCTGGGCCAGTGCTGTGGTCTGGTCCAAAGGCTTAGCTCCTGGCTTGCATCCTCTGTCCCACGGTGAGGATGTGGCATATAAGGAGGTACAGGGAATGTTAGCACTTGCCTGGAGGTTGAAAAGATACAAGCTGGCATCACGTTGCAGACGGAGTAAGAGACGCACTCCACTCCTGAGAGAGATGTAAAAATGTACTTTGATAGAAAACAGTGAGTTAACAAAGTTCAATAGTAAATGCGACAGTTGTTTAGCAAGATTCAATGGCAAAGTACACTTGATTGTTTACTGCATAGAAGACAAGGTGGCCCGGTCAGACAAAACTGTCAGGGAGACCCTCCCCCTGAGGCACGCAGTTCAGAAATGGCACCCTTGCTTTCTAAACTCCTTCTCAGAGGGGAGTCTAGGTGCAGCTGCATCCAGTCCTAGTCCCAGACTTGGTCAATGGTGTATGTCTAAAGGATTATACATACACTATCGATCCTTTAGATCACTTAGCCAAGATTTCAAGGTTTAGCACGCTACCAAGCACTTACCGAGAATCTCTTGCAGCGAGGACCCTCTCGTCCTCGAGGAGTAACCTTGAGAGGCATCCCTACTCAAGGGGAGATTCTGGCACATAGCCCGCTGTCATTTCAGAAGAGCCCAGTGGGCCCTGGGCTGTCCTGTATGTATAGAGTAAGATGATTGACTTCTAGTCATATTTGCATGCCAGTGTGACATCTGGGTGGCTGTTCCAGAGAGCCCTTGGCTACCAAGTTACCATCCATTCACCAAAGTCCAGCGTAAGCTGGATGCAGCCATCACAAACCCCGCTGGTGTTTATGGCTTAGGCAGGAGGGGAGGGAACACACCGCCACACAGCATAGGGAAGGACTAGGTGTAGGGAGCAAGGCTTTGGCATGGAGCTTTGCTGCTGAGTCCCAAACTGTCCTGTTTCCATCTGTCTGTGCTACCCCTTTTTTCTTCTTGACTCCACTGCGTTAGTAGTGTGGGTAGTGCAGGTACAGCAGGACCTAGGTGGAGCATGCTGCTCAGGTGAACTGAAGAACATTGTCTGCACACCAAATTTCTTTGGTTTTGGGAGCACTCCTATAATTTACAGCCCTGGCCACTCTCTTAAGGGGAAAAGCTGCAGGAGACATAACAATGTAAGACAATGCCTTTTTCTTGGAGGTGCAAGCTCTGCATGTCATGTACTTTTATCTCTAGCACTCCCGTCTGCAGTCTCCTCACTGCCTGTGAGCCTTATGAGGCTGATGTGGGGGAAAGTATTGCAAAACACATAGGTGGAGAAGCAAGGCTTGGCAAGCTGCTGCTTGGTCTAGCAATACGAAAAAGTTTGTGGTTTGCCAAAAGCAGTCCCCTGTCTGATAGACCTTTGGGACTCAAGAGTTGGCAAATGAATAAACATCACGTGATTCTATTTTTTTTATGTCTTGATAAAGAAGAGCAATTTTTGGGAGGAATAACTGGATAAAGTGAAACTAAGATGGTTGATGTGTTTCACTAAGAGCCCACTCATCCCACCTAAGCTTGTAACAGGCTTGTGTGCTACGCAGGTTGCTCAGGAGGGAGTAACTGGTTACATGTTCCACCCTTGCACGAAGAGATTGCAATGAAGAGCAGTAACGTGCTTTGCTGGCATTAACAGACCCTCAGCTCCACAGACTTCGCTATCTTCCTTCTATGTGGGTTTGTGGGTGTAACTGAGAGCAGTACGGCTTTGTTTCTGTTCTTTGGGCTTCCTGTGTAACTATACCTGTGCTATGTACTTGGTGCAAAAATAGCAAAGGAAAGACAAGAAGTGGAAAATCATGTAATGTAAATTGGAGGCCATGTCTTAGGGAGGCTGCACAGGTGCTGCACATCTCCCACAGAATGGGTCCTGAGCCTATTTGTTTACTTTAGTGCACTGTCATGATTGTGTGGTCTCATTGCATGGTTTAACCCGGTACTGGTTCCTTTCAGTCACACACTGAGCACACAGGGTGAATCGTGAGACTGCTCTTCTCCCACTGGTGTCCTGCCCCTCAAGTAAGATGTTACTCTTTTGAAGGCCATCCACTAAGCCTTAACGCAACTGATGTTGGGTGTGATGTCTCAAATGTGATACTGATACAAAAAATTTTGGTGATCTCTAAACCCCCTTGCTTTCTAACCTTGCTGAATGGCTGGGTGCAGCTGGGTAAAGAGTCCGAAAGAAAACTCAGTAACACCGAAATGTTATTAAGCAGGCATTCCTTTATTGCATCACTGGGCAGCACTGGGGATCATTACACCATGAGTGCTCCAATGATTTGGTAAACCTTCACAGGTTGTATACACTCAAGTCATACCTATTCATGGGATTCCTGAGAATCATTTACATAAACATGAGATTTCCTGGAATTCATTAACATACGCAAGAGTCTGATCCGCATGTGTCATCCTCTTCACATGAATGCTCGTAGTCTTCTTCATTGTGTTTGCTGATTGACCAGATCATGCAGACCTTTGCATATCTTTGCTACGGCTTTGTATATCTGTTACAGTGAGATTTATCCAGGAGCCTCCTTATCTACACTATGTTTTTGAGAGCACACTAGATGATTGAGATGAATATGTCGCCCCTTGAGTGAAGTAGCACACAGTCCTTCCGTCCACTCCAGCCAGTGGACAGAGGAAGTAAAAGCTTTTTTCTTTTATTTCAAAAAGCTGTGAAAACAGAGCGATGCTGAGTACTTTACCTGTATTATCATTTGCACCTTAAAAGCCAGATGGTTTCATTCGGTGCCTTTTGTTTTCCTGCTTCAAAAGGCACAGTATTTCAATTTGTGTGCTTAAAAAAATGAACCTGCTGCAGGCTCCTGTGCTTCCCTTTTCTACGCTAGCACACTTGATGGTAAGGTGGTGAGGTACTTCCTGTTTATCTACAAAAAGCTCATCTTTCAAGTCTAACTTGCCTTTCTGGGGACATCATTAAGCCAAGGTTCAGCCTTGCTTGAAACAAATCATGTTAAGATTTCACTAGCCTATGCTTTTCTCGCTGATGCGATGCTTGTTCCACATGTCTTCACTGTTGTTTTAGGTCCCAGTTGCCAGTTGTCATTCTGGGGCTGCTCTGAACGACTGCTGGTGCTTTCAGCTCACTGGGGTGACGGAGGGAAAGCTGTACATGCCCAGATGAATGCACTGCAGAGCTGGTTGGCCACTCAAACAGGTAACCTACCTGTCCCAAACACCCCTCCTTGCCTTCCTGAGGATCTTTGGACTTTTCCCTGTATGTACAACGGTATGGGCAGAGTATTTTTAAAGCATCTTTGAGAACCATATTGTTTCATGTGTACTTCTTCTCTGGAAGGATGGCCTTTTTACTCTTTACCTTTGCCTGTGAGTCATGTATCCAGGTCATGGAAAGCAATTAGAAAAGTTTCATGCCTTTTGTTCAAATCCATTTAGTCTCTCTATTGAATGTCTGTCCTTGTTTTTCAGTTTAAGACCACTGAGGTAGAATCTTTTTCAGAGAAACATTTTTGTCGTATTCTGAAAGCTACTTGTAGTCTATGGAAATAATTGCACCTTTATCAGCTGAGCAATAAATGTAATTAAAAGTCTATTTCTGGGCCTATTCATACCTAACTTGCTCCAAGTTTCCCAGTCCTTCACCTAGAATAATTAGTCTCTAGCCATACAAGGACTGGCCCATTAAACAAAAAGAGCAAACTGAATTTTTCTAGAAGAGAGTTTTCTACTACATTTTAAAATAGGATTATCAATTATTTACTGGATTGATAATTTGTATATTTAAAAAAAAGAACCTGACATACCAGCATATCTTATGGCCTGAACTGACATCTTAGTGCTGAAACAATTACCGTGGATGTTTATCCACACAGATACCGTGACTGAGTTACAAGGAGGGGAGGAGGCAGAGCACAAGTGTACCATCTAGGTTACCAAAAGGTCAAGGAGAATGTGTATGTGCTTAACAGCTTTGGTGTTTGATGCAATGATACTAAGATGAAATATGAAGATAGAAGCGCCTGACTTTCTTCCATTAACTTGAGCGCAAATCATCCGGTGTGTTATGTGCAGCCTGAGATCTAGTACATCCTTCCCTTTCAACTGTGGCGCAAATTTTTAACCAACTTAAAGACTCTGTGCTTGCTGCTGTAAACATCTGGTGCAAATATCATTTAGAGTAATTTTTAAGAGCATTATTTTGCAATAGCAGATGCTTGGTATCCAAGCCAGAGCTGAATAAGTGGTGCAGAAGAAGGGCGTGAACGTTCTTTTCAAATTTCAAATGGCACCTTCGTCTTTACCTCCTTTTTATCTCATTTGCTTTACCTCCTTTTTATCTCATTTGCTGCAAACCTGAGCATGAAGCATAATCACTTTTTTGTGCCAGCGTTGGGAGGAAAACTTAGAATGACACAGTTGTACACAGTAATTTGCGAACAAAAGGTTTTGGTTTTGACTGGAGTCAGTCACTGCTCGTCATTTGTTACTTCCATTGATTCGTCATGGACAAAAGCAACATGCAGTAACTCAGCTAACCAATCACCCCACCAAGAGAAGAACAGAGTGTCCTATATTTCACTATTTTCTCACACATTATTTGTGAGAATTCTTTGGAAAAGGCGAACAGTCTTCTCCTCCTTCCCTGTCTTCCACAAAAACCAAACACACACGCAAGTATTCACTTGATTTTGGTCAATAATATCTTTAGACATTCATGGTGTTCAGAGAACTTTGCAAAGAGACGAGTAAACTGGAATGAAGAACTGAATCCTTGGAAGGATGTTCTTAGAATCTCAGAGAAAAATTGTCCCACAAACCTTCTTAGCTTTTACTTGGGAGAAATGAACCTGACTCAGTATCATCTTTCTCACAGATTCATTTTATATGTCTCTATCCTAGGAAAACCTTTCCCTACTCCCCTTTGTCTGTATTCAAACTGTAATCAAATCGAAGTCAGACTAGAAGCAGAATCCTGAAAGAAGGAAGAATAAGAAAGGTGACTGGTTTTGTTCCCCCATTTAAAAGATAAACACATGGTGCAAATACCCACCCATTGACACAGCCTGTGTTTTGAATTTCGCGTTACAGGGGATCGTATATAGCTTCTTATTAACAAAAAGAAAGTTTTCCCAAAAGATAAAGGAACAACATCCTGGAGGGAAGCTAGAACTGGGAGTGCATGCAAAATGGTTGTCTGGAGAAGTCCTTGTCATGTTTATTTATTTACATTAATGGAGGCATATTCTGTAAATTCATTTTCTACAGTCAGTTCCCTTCTCTGGCATCTTTCTGCAGAAGCATAATGATTTAGCGCAGCATAGGTGAGGACATCTGAGCTTTCAGGTAAAACTGGGGTGGAAGGAATAGCAGGATCATTGTGAGGTGCCCTAGGTGCTGTCCTCCGAGCGTTCCAGGCAGGGACATCATTGTCATAAATTGTGTTGCTGTGCAAGGCCTGCAGCAGGCTAGCCATGGAGCAATAGTAAAGTGAGGAGATTTCTTCTGAAACTTCAGTGGTGCCAACAGTGTGGGATGGAGCAGCTGCTGGACTTCTGACCTGCAGGAAGCAGAACAGGGTACAGCTCTGTGCATATCTGGTTGTTGCCTGTGCTTCTGCTAAATAAGAGGCATGTCAGATTTTGCTCAAGTTGCTTTATCCCCTTAAAACTGCTTTTGAGCACAGGTGAATTGGATTCACCTGGTCACTGGATTTTATATCAATGTCTAAATAAAGTTAGTAATCATTCTTGTATCTCCTACCTTTCTCCATTTCACTTCACAAACTCTCATGTCTTTTCTTGCAAGATGCCAACTTAGGGCAAAACTGATTTATCATTTTGTGAGAGCCCTGCTATGCCACTCATTCAAGGCTTTCCCTTCTCGGTGTATGAAATCTTTCGTATTTTCACCCCCAAACTCCAGACTATCTTTTCTTCATTGCCCCTGTTCTCCCATTTCCTGATCTCTGGCTTCATATTCTCTTTGTCTTACTATTTTCCAAATAAATCTTTCTCCTTCTCCAAAATGTGCAAATTCCTGTATAAATTAGTCTCTCTCTATTGAAGTCCTCTTTTGACATCCAGTTTTCTAGCCACTTAGAATATACTGCTTTTCATTTTCTTTCTGCCCACTTGCCCTTTGGGAGCTCTGCAACCTGTTTGGTGCCCTTTGATCCCCACCAACACTTCCCCTGTGATCGACAGCAGTCAGCTCCAGTTGCACCTTTTGCATTCCACCTTCAGACCACCTAATCTCTCTGCAACTGACTGCAAGACCTGTGTGAATTCATGCTAGCCACATATGAAAGTCTTTCCAATAATCTTCCTTGCTCTGTGGGCCATTTTTTGTTTTACACAGACTGAATCAGATCAACACATGTGCTTCATGTGCCTAAACCCTTACTGGAATGGTACTTACAAATTAATATGTTTTATTAGGAGTTTATGTGCCTAAAGTACCTTTGTGGCTAACACCCTTAGTTCCTTCCCTTGGCTCAGCCGTGGTGGTATGTCACACCAGGCAAACCAAGCTGTCCAGGCACCAGGAGGGTGACTAAATCTGTTTCTGATCCTGTTGCACGTTTTGTACAACCCAATGATTTGTTCTCAGTACATGGTTGTGCAGGACGTGGTCAGGTTTTGATGATGGAAGAATGTAAACATACCAGGCTCTTTTGTCTCTGTGAGGTTAATGGACTTCTCTCTTGCTTTGCTGGGAAGAGAAAAAAAAAAAGATGTTTCAATAAATCAGCATTGAAAAGGTGCCTTTCTGCTCATAGAGGGAGTATTGATTGCTAAAGGAGTCTTTGCCATATTGAGTAGACCCCAAAGTATAAAAATCTATTTCCAAACTGGATTCAGGAATAGCTATTCTGACAAAAGCTAACTGACACAGAATGATGTATTTATAGAATGAGTTTTTGTGTTCTTCAGAGCTCCTCTGAATAGCAGCAAAAATATTCCTTGTGTACTTGGGGCCGTTTTTCTCTATGTTCACTGAACTGGGTGGGGAGAAAAAGGTACAGACAATCCTCAAGCCGTCCTATGAACAAACATGTTAAAATTTATGGAAAGACGGAATAATTTCATTTTCTTAAAAAAACCTGCCAAACCATGGGATTATAATAGGCAAACGAGAGATCACTTAAATTAACACAGGGGGGACTCCAAGTTCCATTCTTGATTTAGGACACGGCAGCTGTGTAAGAGTTCCTGTAAAGAAGGAGTGACTAATACTGTAATTATTTGATAGTTTAGAGAGAAAACTAGGAATATAAAATGTAACTGGGTAGAGCTTGACTGTATTTGCGTGGCTAAAACTACTGTTTATTTCTAACTTGATTATTTGCAAAACAGCAGAAAACTTTCCAACTGTTATAAAGTCTGAGATTTTCATTTGTTCCTACTTTACTTCCATCCCTGTCTCTCTCAAAGGGAACAATAAATGGGACAAATTAAATTCTTAAAAATTCGGTATCCTCACTGGTGCGCTCAACAAGAACATCTCAGCAATCAGTTCGGGTAAGTATTAGGGGATTTTCAGAGAGCTTTGAACGAAACTTCTGTGAAGCTGTGAAAAGGAATGGAATCAAATACATACTAGGCAAAGATTAGATCATAAAACTGCTTACCGTGGTGCCTCCTTAGACACCAAAACATGCACATGATGATGAATGGACAACATAGACCCATGGATGCTGAAGCATAAATAATGTGCAATATCTTGCAATTTCCAAGTTCTTGAGACTCTCCTGAGATACTAGTGGTATCTAAAATTGCATTAACATGTTTTAGCATAAAGCAATATTTGTCTGGTGGATGTTTTTAGCATTAGGTCTTTCTGATGCAACTGGCTTCTCAATGTGCTTAAATATTTCATAGCCTGGTACAGCATGTCACGAGATAGCCACCTCCATAGGCATACTACGAAGTATGAAGATACTGGAAGGGAAAGTGCATGGGACTGTAATTTTTGAATGATGCATGGCAGAAGGCTGGCAGAAGCAAAGAAAAGGTCAAAATTAGAGCAGTGCACTGAACTGCCAATATATTTCTGTAATTATAATTGTGAACAATAACTAACCGTGAGTAAAAACCATACTTCAGGCTATGTTAAAGCGATGGTATAGCATGATTCCTAATGCTTTGTAAGTATGAGCCATATATCACTGGGATATTAAAGAACATATTAGAAGTGTAGATATTATCACCAGGAGGTAATTTGATTGGCTTTGTCCCTTCTATGCTGAACGCCAGACCGTCCTAGCCTTGAAAACTGTGACCCGTGAGAGACTGTATCTTGTTCAAGTGGGAAGAAAGCAATTACAGTTTAGCAATGAATTTAAATCTGTCTTGACTGCACAAAACAGTCTAACCAGAAATTCATAGCGATACAGATTAGTTCCTTTCCCTTAAAGAGGAAACGAGGATCAGAACTTACTTTCTGGTGAAATTGTGATAAAGTTTGCAGACTTTTCTGAAAGAGAAAGACAAGACAGGGGAAATGAAACAGCAACCTGACACTTTGCACTACAGTTGTGTTCTCTGTACCACATACTAAAGTCTTCACAAATCTCCCCTTCAATCTGCTGATGGAAGAGAGAACAAAATGCAACAAGTAAAGAGTGGGGCATTTTGGAGGGAGGGGGAATGACATGTTGGTCTCCCACTGCTGACACGGTAATTCTGTCTTTCAGACCTCTGTAAATAGTACAAAGATCTGCAGAACACATATTTCAAAGGCAATTTGCGTCATGAGTTGGGCAGTATTTGTAAAGCTGACCTGCTTGCTGAAGTAGCTGACAGAGGGTTGCATCAATTCTTAACTATTCCCTGATGAATGCTGTCTATGTGCAGAAAATGTGCCTTTGTATTTCGATGGCTGAAACTTGAAGACAGAACACTTCCATTTAGCTGAATGTTAGCATGTGCAGGCTATCCCACAAGAAGGTGTAACACCAAAGGTGGTGGTTGAGCCGAGAACTGTACCCACCGCTAGTGAGCGTGTGTGCACGTACTTAGTTACTGGCTGGGGCTTCTTGGAGAGAGGGGAGATTTGCTGGGTTTTGGTTTTGTTGGGATGAAACTCTTCATTTACTTTGTGTATGCTGTCCAGACAGCAGCAACCATTCTTGGTGAGGCTGGATGGGAGCAACCTGTTCTTTGGTGTTATAAAGGAGACAGGGTTTAACTGGTCTAAAATTACTGAGGTGAGGGGGCAGAAGGTCCTTCTGCTTGTGATTTATTAGAAACAAGCTTACTTCTCCTTCCCTAATTTAGAAAAGATTTGCTGGTTATTGACTTTGTGTATGAAATCTGAGTGGGGTCAACTTTGTTAGGAGTAAAGGAAACTCTGGATAGATTTGCAACATACAAAGCTTAAATAAATTGGTTTCAATTTTCAGCTTGCTTATAACAAATATACAAATCTTTGAAAACCTGTGGCTAAAATGTAAGTACATTAGAAAATTATTTACATCATGGTTCTGTACAGACTGACTTGCAGAATGTTTCTCTAATGCTCCTATAAACATGATTCTGGTATTTGTAGTAATATAGGTGTATAGAAGGAAATATTGTTCTTGGAGGACTCCAGGTAGTTTTGATGGAGATCAAAGAATAAAACCTAGTAAAATAAATTACCTGTAAACAAGATTCATGCGATAAGCAGCATAATGGAAATTACATTCTGTTTTAAAAACAATGCCTAGGAACCTGGCAGATGAGTATGGAGGGTTTGTCCACGTACTAATGAACTATACTAGACGATGCAGAGGTGATTGTGTGAGGGACTAATAACACAGGCAGACTTAATGAAGTAAACAGAAATGGTACTTAACTCTTAGAAGAAAAGAAGATACTTCTGTTAAGGGTATGAAGGAGGTTATCAGCTCTAGATACACTCCCTACAGAACCATGTTCATTTATTCCTTTGAAAATCAAATGTAAAGCTGTTAAGTAGCTTCCTCAAGATCAGGTCACACCCTGATTAAGAAACAGCTGCATCAGAGGTTGTAGTTCATGCCCCTTAAACTAAATATCTGGGGTTACCTTCATAGGCAGATGCTCTGAATGCTTGTTTAACCTTTCCTATTGGTATTAATAATGTGTTTTATTCATAAAAACAAGAAGTGTTGAAAGATGCTATAGATCTGCAGAGTTAGTCACACATGTCAAGCAAGCTTCACATCGCCAATTCAGTTTGTTTTGTTATAAGGCACTGCTAAAATTACACAGTTATCTTGACATACCTGATATGTATCAAGAGCAGCTGAGCACATCCATTGCAGCAGCTATTATCCTTTCTGTATGACTGCCTTCCTTTCAATACTAACACTGATGCCTGCCACATGATACTAGCAGGGAAGAACTTGAAACAAAATAATCTCATTAAGCAAAATAAAGCAAAAATAATATTAGGAGTATACTGGGCACAATGTAGTCCTTGCATCAGTCCAAACTAGGAGAACCTCTCTATTTAAAAACTGCAGAGATTCAAAGTTGGAAGTGGGATGAAAATTACATGAGGTTAAGCTAAATAATTGAAGGTACACTTATCTGATCAGAATAATTTGACTATAAACTGGATCTAGTTCAGAGCTAGTAGGATTCCTAAATTTCAAACAGAGGCTTGAATGCTGCTTAAATCCCTTGAAGGCAGAGCCTTTGGCCACTAAACAAGATGTATTTGGTCCCCAAGTGCTGGAGTTCTGGTCTAGACAGTTACTGGTATTTCTCAATTATTGTCATTATCATCCTTCAATCAAATTAGGAATCTCTGATATGACAATAAGATAGACACAGATTATTTCCAAGGTACATTAAGCACTGCTTTGCTTTCTGTTCTCTCCCTGTAATGATTAATAACTACAGACAGGTTAAATTATAAAACCACATCTTACCGTAAACTTGATAGTTGCTCTGAGCCAGCATTACCAGAAGGATGTACTGTAACATCCTTTTTATCACCACGACTGGAGAAGCCTCCGTTCTCTGGGTATGGTAGAGAAAAGAGGTTCCCACTGGTTTAAAAACTGCAGTTCAGATGTCCTCTTGCATCCTGGTAGGTTTACCCAGGGTGTATGTCTGAGCCGATTCCCTTTTCTAGCTCTTCTGCCAAGAGAGTACAGAAAGGGGTGGGGAAGTAATTTATCAGAAAAAATCTGATGGGTTACACGATTGTCTTTTGTGTGGTTGAAATGCAAACTGCTTGATCATTTCATGTTAACTCAGAGGTCCTCTGCAAGTGAAAACACCCTTCTCTGGCTCCCCTTGCATTGTAACTAACATAGCTGCAGGTTTTTGGTCTTTCTTTTTGAAAGATGCTCCTGCAATTGAAGTTTTGATTTTACAAGCAGTGTTATAGCAGAGAGAAAGGATGCACAACAGTATCTTAAACTTGTTCAATACTTGTGTATTACTCAAATTCAACATTAAGAAATTAAGAAGCTGAACAAGTTCACTAGTCGCTGCTAGACCGCAGAAGTGGCTACATGTCAGAAACACGCCTGAATAGTCTTAATTTGCATTAGATTAATTTACAATAATCTGCACTAGAAGAGGTGATTGTTTCTCCTGTTTAGTCTTGGCATCCTTGTAACATAAGGCCAAGTCATTTGGGTTTGGATTTTGTGGCTTATTTTTCAGTGTGTCCTTGACACATTTTCCCCCTAAATATTTCTAAAACACCGAACCATTTAGCTGAACCTTTCCAAAGAATTCTGCAAATGCAGAGCTTCTTCATAGAGTTAGAATCAAGCTAAGGTTGAACAGGAACTTTGTATATAACAATTATCTCTTGTGCTTACATTGTAAACACAACAACCACAAATAGAAACTAGGGAAGAAATTAATGCACTTATGAAATCCTGTGTTAAAATGGGGAGGTTTAGACTTGACATTAAGAAATGTTTCTTAACCAGGAGGGTGGTCAAATACTGGAACAGGCTTCCTAGAGAAGTGGTCAATGCCCTAAGCCTGTCAGTACTTAAGAGGCGTTCGGACAATGCCCTTAATACCGTGCGTTAATTTGTGGTCAGGCAGTTGGACCAGATGATTATTGTAGGTCTCTTCCAACTGAACTATTCTATTCTAAATATTTCAAGATTTCTAGACAAAACATGCGGATGTTATGCTCTAATAAAAATCTAAATTATCTGGATTTTTTGAAAGGAATATTTTGGATAAAATAATTGAACAGCTTTCCAAAATTTCATGGTTGGAAGGGTCTGGCTAACTATGTGATGATCAGGACAATAATGCTGATGTTTGTGAGAAACTGAAATAGCCTTACAAAAGTTACAATCCAGCCTAAATGGAAAATAGTTATGAAAGGAAACTCCTTGAGTATAACTGCACATGCAGCGTGCTTCCACTTGAGAGAAAATACTAGTACCGCACACTGCATTTCTGTGTGGTGAAGACATCTAGTGGCTGGATCCACAGCTAGCTTCGATGGTAGCATTGGTCATTAAGGGATGTGTTTCCTGGCGGTGCAATTCTGGCTTGTGTTGATGTTGAGTTATCCAAAGTTTATGCTAGAAAGAAGTGTTAGCAGCTGGTACTTGGCCTCTGCATTCTTATTAGAACTGTTTGGGGCTGAGTCCTTTACTACCAACTGAAGTTAAGACAAGGTTTTGTCTGTTCTCTACAGTGTTTTGAGATGGGCTTTCTAGGCGGATAATTCCTTGTCAGTAACTTTACGAACGTATTCTAAACTGTAAGATAGTACATTAGCCTTTTGGGAGAGGTGGGGTGTGTGAGAGTGACAGAAAGGAGCACGTATTCCCTATACTGTGTACTGTATGTGGCTCCTGAGGATGATTTACTTTGTTTTTTCAGCAGTTAATATCTTGGACGCTTATCTGTGGTTTTGGAGCAGTTTTCTTAAAAAGGCTTTGGCAAGTGTGACTACTTCTGTCACTGCTGACACTTCATTATTTCCTTCATCTCCTTTCTGCTTAAGAGTAGGATTGTGAGGGTATTTTTTGGTGGGGTTGGGTTTTTTTTTTGAGAATCTGCTGGAAGGTGGCAAAGAATCTGAATTGCTCACATTTTCTTAAGACTATTACCTCCTTGAGACATTCCTGGGAGCTTTTTTTTATTTTTGTGATATTATCACGTTAGACATGAGATATTTTAGATCTCCAAATGGTAACTTATATTCTGATTTTTTTGAGAAAATCAGTCCCTGAATTTGCAATGCTAAGATATTCTTGTTTTGCTTTAGAAGCATGCTTCAAAGGATAGTAAATACCAAGTACACATAAAATAACTACCAAAGAAAGGAATAAGTCCTAATCTAAAACTGCATAACTAGGAGAGGGAGGAGCATATGCAGTTGATTTAAGATGAGATATTATTTGAAGATGGCAAAAAAGATGTCACTAGATGGCACTGATTTCCACTGTCTGCAGTAACTCAGTAGCTTCTTTGCTATATGCAAATCAGACCTCAGCTGAATCCTAACAGATATCAAGTGTTTAAAGAACTAAGAGATTTGAATGCAGTTCAAACACAACAATTAGCAGAGTTCTGTGTGTGTTAGACACTATTTTCAGGAAGAATCTCAAGAAATGTGGAGTAAAATTTGGATAGTCTTAAACACCTGGGACTGCTGAGGCTAATAGAAACTTTCTTCACTGGATTCAGTCCACTTTGTGTCTTGCTATTTCTTTACAGAATGCAAGGAGGAGGTGGGTGGAACCCCACTATGTAGTGTTCCCTCTTACACCTCAGTTTTTCTTCTGACAAAACAAGGTTGTGTTTTGGGGTTGCATTTTCCCTGTTTGCAGGTGGTTGAGCATTGGCCTACAACCACACAGATATACTGCACTTAGACAGTGGGCTCCAGTAAGTCTGCTGAAAATTACCTTCATTACACTATGCCAAGAAGCTTTAGTATCTTCAAGGAACAACGATAACTTGGTTTCCCTTCTAGCTCCTTGCTTGTCACTAGTGATGACGCAGCTTGCAGTAATGTGCTGCCCCACGAGCTGTGGCTGGCCCCTGCAGCCTGTTCTCACCTCTTACTGCTGTAGCTCCCTGTTAAAGCAGGGATCGGTTACTTCATTTCCATGCAAGTTCTTTCCTTTTTCCACAATACAATATTCTCTGCATCTCCCTGCTTTTTTTCCTAAGCAACTGCAGTTTAATGAGATGAGCTAAGCTTTGTTAAATCAACAAACACATCTTGCAACAGGTTCTGAAGTGCAGCCTGAGCACAGGCCTGGATGTTCTCACAAGGGGTGTCAGTTCGTTCAATATAGAGCTGTTTAAGAATTGGCCCAGGGTTTTGCTGTATGTAAAACACTTCACTAAGTGTAAGCATGGGTATTCTAGTTATTCGATTCATCTCATGANATGAGCTAAGCTTTGTTAAATCAACAAACACATCTTGCAACAGGTTCTGAAGTGCAGCCTGAGCACAGGCCTGGATGTTCTCACAAGGGGTGTCAGTTCGTTCAATATAGAGCTGTTTAAGAATTGGCCCAGGGTTTTGCTGTATGTAAAACACTTCATTAAGTGTAAGCATGGGTATTCTAGTTATTTGATTCATCTTATGGTATTGACAGGCTTCAGAAATAAGGGGAGGGAGGAAGCAATTTACAAGTTATTACAGAAGATTTAAGGTAAGGAGGTCTCACTTACTGCAGTGAAATCTAATACTGAATTTGGGAGCTAATCTGTATGTTGAAGGACAGATTAAAAAAAACACACACTTGAGGCAAACCAACACACAAAAACTCCCTAAGAACCTCTAAAGCTCCTAATTATTTTTCCTCCAGCTTTGAACAGAAATGCTGAATGATACCCTCTCTCCACTGCATTGCTGCAAGTGACTGGTTAGGAGAAAATGGAAGGCTTCCTTATTTTCCTCAAACACAGTAGTTCTTACTGAACAGAAGGATCAGATAGGAGAATAAAGTATCCACTGAAAGACAGTAGAAACTTCCTAATGAATGTGTACTCTTACTCTAGTGTGTTCATGGAGCACATGTAATATGAGAGTACTGGTCACTTTGCTGCACTCTAGTCCTCTGCTTTTACTTCCCCTTCCTGTGCACTACTATACAGAAGACACAGAGCAAGAGCTAAGTACCTAGATACATCTACCACATGAATAAATTTAAATTGCATGTGATCGTTTGGCTCAGCTGAACATGGGCTCTGCATATCAACCAAAACTAGTAGTCTTCCTCGTGTCCTCTTCCAGGTCTAGCAGAAACCTTCTAGCAAATTAGATGTTCTTTCGCAAGACTAAATCTCCAAATGTTTCTGGCTTCCAAAACCTAAAGCGAGCATGCAGTTGGGGCACTCAGAGGGACTGAAATAACTATTCAGCAATTGTTTATAATTTCTGGTTTATACTTTTAGTTTTCTGTTTTATAGAACAGAACTGTATCACATACTTGATATGCTGTAACACTCAGCTTCAGTGGCAACGCAGGTCTTGAGGCTGCCCTCCGGCATGCCTAAGTGAGGGTTGCAGTAGCTCTCTGTATCCTATCTCAGAGCCTGCACCTTGTGCTTTTGCTTGAGATGTGCTATCTGCTTTTGAATATGAAAGAGGTGCCCTCTACCACCAGAAGACCCATAAATTCCAAACCTCTTGTAGAAAGAGAAGAGTGGTGGGATGGGCAAAAAGAAAAAATCTGAACCTGATTTGAGCAGAATGCTACAGATTTTCTATCCTCCAGTCTCTGCTGTCCAGCCTACGTAAATGACAGACATTATTATTATTATAAATATGGCCTAAGAAGTTATATGTACTTCATCCTACTGCATCTTGGATATGGGTTAAACTGCATAATTCACTTAAAGTAAAATGTCATCGTAAGAATTTAGCATGGCCTAATTACTCCACTTTAAATATACACTTCACCTGATTCTGCATCAGCTTCCACACAAATCCTTACTGATATGTTGATTTTGTAAGTACACATACGCTGTTTCAAAGAGGAATTGTCCATGCAACAAAACTTTACAAAAGAGCATGTTTATTTCTATTCTGCTTTTCAATGTGGTATAAAGGCAACAAAAAGCAACTTGATCTTGATGTGCTGTGACCTGAAAATGATTGAAAATGAGGAAGTAATGATTAATAAATCAATGAGTCAAGAGGTTGCATGAGTTTATCACTGATCTATCATGAGATGTCAAGCCAGACAAGAATTCAGGAAAATGAACATGTAAACAATCAAACTTAGGCTCGATAATTTTGATGGATTGATGTCATTTGCTCAGTTTTCACAAAGTCCCTGATGAAGACAGAGACCAAACGGTGACCTTTTTCCAGATAGTTTGGAAAGACCCAATTCTTCTGCATTGCAGAAGCCCTTCCTGAAAAGACCTGAAACATTAGTCAGCTGCAAGAGCCTGTACCTACAAATCATTTACTGCAATGTCAAAAAGCAGAAAAAATATTTCACTTGGTGTTCATTTGCAAACAAGGCATAACTAGGGAACTTCCGTCACCATGAAGAAAGTCACAAACTTGACAGGAAAGGGGGCTCTGTATAACCAGTCCTGAAACAGACTTTAGTGTGATGGTACAGATACAGCAACCAACTGCTTCAACATATATAGTTTGATATTACCTTGAGCTAGAACAGCAGCATGTACTTCTTTCTTTTTTCCTCTCACCATCCGTTTCTGCTATCTTACATTACCGTTATATGCAAATTACCACATGTTGTTTATCTGCTTTCTTGGCAAAATAAGAGATCATGCATAAATTCTATGAAAAAGGAATTCCTTTATTTTTTTTAAAAAGGACCATTTTGCCATTACTAAGTGAAAACTTTACAAAGTAAAGTATTTCTCTTCCAATAATATTTTAATACAAAAACTTGAATCACTTACTCTGGTCTTACTGTTCTAACAGGAAGTCTTGTGGCACCGCAGGAGCCAGGTATTTTCAGTCTCACTCTAGTATCTAATAATAAAGTTAATCACTCGTTTGAATAAAACTATTTCTGTGGCCACTTACCATCAGCAAAACATCCTTACCACCAAACCAAAAATAAAGCATCTTCACTAGCCCAAAAGAGACTAAACTCTAATAGCATTATTACAATGAGAAGCTTTGTTAAAAAAAATTTATTTTGAAAGTTAGACACCTTAAAATTGTACAAAGACAACAAGCACTCAAATTACACAGAGTTAGCAGTGAGTACAACGTGAACACAACAACAGCGAGTCTTGCCTCTCTTTATACGTAAATATAAATAGAGATTATCCTTGCCAAACTTCCAGCTTTTTTTTTTTTTTCCTCCTGAAAACCAGCTCATTATGCTGCAAAACCTAGCAGGGAGCACTTCACTGTTGAGTTCAACAGAATTGCTAAAAGGGGCTCTGGCTAAAAATAATCCTTCTATCATGAGAATATCCCATACTTTGCAGAACCAAGTTTCTCTCTCAATTGAAAAACAGCTTTCCCTGTCATTATGGCAAATGTTTCACTTCCTCTAAGGACCTGCCAAATTTCAGGCTTCAAAATGCTTAAAAACAGTAGAACTTGCTCATGTTTTTTCAAGAACATGTAAGCTGAAACTAACATGGTACATACACGTAAGTAGTCATAAATCCAAGAACGTTCCTCTTTCTATTGGGCTCTTTGAAAGTGTTGCTCCAAGAAAAGCACTTTGGAGTAATTTTATCTGTGAGTTGGCTAAACTAATATAAGTACGTGGTCAGAGAAGAAAATACTTCCTCTTTTTCTTTTTTCTTTTATATTACATTTAGAGCTTCAAATATATTAATAAAACCACCTGGCAAAAAGTATCCCTTACAGCTTGTCCCTACATACGTATGTAAAATGAAAAGCAGACTTTGCTACCTCCTTTCTTTGCTTCTGAGAGTACTCTTTACAGGAACTACATAGACAAATAATGCAGTGTTCTTGCAGAAAAAAAGGAAAACCCCACTGAGACCATTAATTAACTTACTCTAAGCCTCTATTCTAGGAATTGGTTATTACTTAGGTTTAGATATACCAGAAAACTTCTGCTGCAAATTGTCCCTAAGATCAGTGGCAATCAAACCAAGGTGATGTTTTATCCAACTATCGCCACACTGAATTTGAGTGTTTGCTGAAATCTGTTCCAAGACTGAGTGGAACCATTTTTACTTTCAAAGAAAATAAGTGTAACTGTTTTGTTGATGATCGGGGTTATGTCCATGTATATACACTTACTCATTATTCTTTCTAGCTTACCTGGAAGTGCTTTATTTTTCATTGTTTTACTCTGCCATGAATGTTTGTTGCAATGGATCAGTATCTTGATTTTCAAAAAGCTTGAAAACTGTTGTGGCTTGCTTTATTTTTTTTTAATACAAAAAAATCCTATTATTAAGACACCAGTGTCCTACAAACAGCTGCACATTGCCATTAAATCAGTTCCATTCAAAATTCTGATGACCAATTTTTGCTTCCAAATTGTTATGAGTTGGTAACCTATGGCTGCACTGATAATTTTCCTCACCAGGCTCGCACCCTCTGCAGTAATTCTGCATAAAAAATGAATTGGTACTAGAATAATTACTGAAAATATTTACAGAATTGTATTAATTATGTAAGTTGAGGCTCTGTACACAGACTGCTTTGCAAGTAGAGTAAGCTTTTGAGAAACTAAGTGTCCTAATATTGCTTTGCCTTGTTGAAAATGACTGGTTTTTTTAACAAAGGCTGTTGATGTTGCTGAAATTTATTTTTATGTAAAACCATATAAGTGAAAGTAACTTGATGATTTTTTTTTTCAGTTGTGCAAGAGCCTATTTAATATGTTACCATTAAGCTTTTCAAAATGTCTGTCAGCTTGCCAGTCAAGGGAAAAACATGCACCATTGAATCCTATATAAAATGGTTATGGGGTGCAGCCTGTGAAATCCCATTTTAGCAAGAACTGAGCTAACTACTCCAAATTCATACCTTGTAATCATACCATCTTCTCTAGATACTTTTGTTTAATGGAAGCCTGTTTTCTCAATATTCCATTGTTTTCTATTTGCTTCAATTCTAAGATAGCATTCATAAGATAAAAAAAATTAACGCAAGGATGTTGTTTCACTGTTGTAATGAAACAGCAGCCGTAAAAGAACACTTTCAATTATTGCCAGGTCAGGAAAGGTTATTGGCAGTATACCACTCACTTGGCTTAATAAGATCTATAAAACAGTTCTAGCCCAAGGCAGTTCATGATCTCAAGCTAAACCCACAATTGTGCAATAGCAAATGATATTTTGGAAGGTGTATTTTGATATTTAGGATTAGAGAAAAAAATTACTACTCTTATTTCCATCTGAAGTTCTAAACCAGCAACGAATATCCTCGACAGGATCGCTATGCCTGCATGGACTCCCGCTAGCTTCAACAGGGACCAAAGGTGCAGCAGTGTACTGAGTGCCCCTGTACTGGTACGCATGGATAAGCAGCCTTCTGCTCTTTACTTTTGTCCATTTATTCTCATAGCAGAAGGCTACAAGACATGGTTATAATGTAACACAAGTGCATTTCCGTAGAAGCTAATTGCACAAAAACCAGTCGTTACTAAGCATGTAAGTCTCTCTCAATCCAGCAAAAGAGACTGCTCTAGAAATAGCTAGGGAAATAGCTACAGAAATAAATCAAGCAGGTTATTTTGTCTCTTTTTAGCAATTACTTAGTATTGCCGTAAATACCCGGAATAAAAGCCATACTGAGAAAGAGATACTGTGAAGCTCTCCTGGGGAAAGGAAGCTGAACAAAACAACTGGCTCCACCCGCAGGAGTTAAAGCATGCTTACACCACTGTACCCACTGAGCAGAGCGTTTCTGTGCTGCTAGAAGATGCTTGGCACCTCCCTGAACCCAGAGCGTCTCAAGGAAATCTAGAGCAGGCAGAAGTTGGTTGTATTCCAGCACTTTTCACAATGCTCCCTCATTCCATTCAAAAACTTTATAAAGCACTTATATTGAGTGGACTATTTGGCATAATAATTTGGAATAGCTCACTAACGGTTTACTAGATTTTGGAAAGGGTAACATTATTGAAATTCTTCAATTTCCCATTTTACTTTTTGCCAGTCCAATAGATGTGGCCTTGGCACAGAGTAAGAAATACAGCCCAGGTCTGTAATTCCAGCATAGCTTCAAAGTACAGACGCTTTCCTATTTGCACTTACAGGTATTGAACAGTCTTTGCAGTAACTATTTTGAAAACTATTTTAACCGATTCCTTTGACTAAAAGGCTGAGGACAAGGCCAGAGATGTAGAGGACCTTCAGGGAAAGATGGAGGAGCCCCTTCTCCTATGCACTGAAAAAAAAAAGAAAGCTTTCTCAGCTCCACAATTTAGTGCCTCCCCCACCCCCAATTTAGATTTAGCATCCTTTGTCCTGCTAGTAAGAAAAAGGCATTAATTCTCTCTACTAATATCTTGGTCCAGCATAAGTCTCACCTGCTAGCAGCTGCACTGCAAACCGCTCTCAGTTACTGGTTTGTCTACTCAACTTTCAAAGATGGGCACTGAAACTGAAAGTGGACATGTTAAACTGAGACAATGAAACGGTGATTTTTAAAAAGCGGGCACAGTAAACCCTCAGAAGTCCTAGCTTTGGGAGAATAGTGGAGTTCAGAGGTCAATACAAGAGACCGGCAATTTCAGCTAGGTAATTCATACATCCACAGTTGCAACAAATAGGATAAGAGAGTATTCTAGAAGAAAAATGTTTCCTGTTTTAGAATGTAAACTGAACCTATATAGGCATTTGAGATAATCCTTCCCCAGCAGAGCGGTAATATTTTAACTAACCATTCTACAGCTTCTTGCATTTGAAATGTGCAGCGCTTCTTCCTGGTCACTCATGGACAGGATACTGGACAAAGCATTCCACTGACATGATTAACAATTCCTACCGCACCATCTTCCTTGTACATTTAGATGCACCGTTTAGGTAAAGCGAGGTCCTCCATCCGAGTGCCTTTTTCTTAGCGTCAGCTATAGCTGGACTGCACATAGATAAGGTGGATGCCAGGTATGTTCCCTACATTCATCACGAGTTCTACTTCAATGTAGCTCTGAAGTCTACAGCAGGGTTAGCAACAGTCTGTGGCATACCACTAAGTTCACAAATAGATTGTCATTTCTACAATAATACAAAATAGCTTGTAAAACCAATATGTAACACTGTATATATGCATGAATATAAAAATAAACCACACCATCAATATGTAAAACTTCACAACGATGATGAAAAGAGTTTTCTTCTCAACGGTCTTCGGTATTGATGAGTTGGTTCTCATTGTCATACCCATCAGGCAGGTATGCTTTCCTTAGCTGGTCTGACTTGGGTATTGAACTGCCGTTCTTGACATAGCGGGACAGGAAGGCTCGCACAGATGGATGATCAGCCTTCTCAAGAGGAATATTAGCTTCCAGGCACATTTTCACAAAGTCCTGGATGACGCTGGTTTTCTCTGTCTGGGCAGTACTGTTGCACTGAAGGGAGGCAGTCAGAGTCCTTTGCTTCTTCCTGACGTTCTGTTCTTCAAACTCTGCCTTCCGCTTTGTGTGTGTTTTAGACTTGAGGTGGTCGTTGATCGCGGACTTGCGAACGTGATTCAGAACCACGTTGCAGGAAGTACAGAAGAGTTTTCCTCCGTCTTCGTGCAGCTCGCTGCCAAACTCAGTTACACGATCCTGAGGAGTGACATACAACGCAGTCTTCGAGCGATTACGTGACGGAGCAGACTTCACTCCAAATCGTTCCATTGTTGCCTTCAATAAACTTTACCTGAAAGTTAAAAAAAAAAAAATTTTAAGTGTGTTAATGATTTCAACCAAACCGTTCTGGATGCAGTCTATTCAATTTCCAACATATCATTTACTGACATCTAAAAGATAGTTACATGTAAGACACATGAGTGAAACCATTATTGAAAGGGTCTTCGTCTTGAAGTCCAAAGAACTTAAGAGACTGAAGTTCTTCATGGGTCCTAGTAAGACACTTTGTAATTTCTACAACTACAAAGCTCAACAGAACCCTCAAAATTCCATCTGTTTGTCACTGAAAGTCAAATAGAAATGTTTTTTGCTTTTTCTTGAGGACAGTTTTTATACTTTAGCGTAAAGGCTGCTTTCTTCTTAATCTTTTCAGCATACTTGACCATCTCTTCGTCATGTTAAGTCAGTTTATTCCTGAAACGTTGTTTCAAATGTGTCCTGTTAGCAAAAACTCTGTTGTCCAAATATCGGGCAAGGTAGCCATTACTGTCACTTACAAAAGCCAGTAAAAAAACCTCAAAAAAACCCAAACAAAACCCCCCCCAAACCCAAGCTTTGGCAGCACTCATTCGGGAACACCCCTGACTTTTGCCCCAGCTCAAACCACAACCTCTAGATCGAACCTTAACTCTGAGTCAAAAGCAAATCTTTTTGTCATTGCAACCAGGGGCTGGTGAAACAGCCCAATGTGAACAGAAACTGGCACACGTTTCAATTTGAAATAAGAACCTGGATTTTCAAAGACGGCAACTTCTCTGAGGAAGGTAACTGATAACTAAGAGAGCTGGAGACTTTTTAACATCGCTCTGAATTACACAATGTTACCAAAGCAGGCAATAACCCAGCCAAGTGTACTGAAATCAAGCAGGACCTGTTTCTTTTTTGTTGTTGTTGAGAAATAGAGTGGCTAGTGTAAATCTCGGCCAAG